>VURO01007215.1:59634-69968 GCA_015108175.1 Pelvicachromis taeniatus
AACTGCTTCCTCATTCAGCAAGCCTCAGCCCACACACTCCTCCCTCCCTCCCTCCCTCTCTCCCCCTCCCTCTCCCTCACTCCTACGTGTTTTTTCATTTCACCCATCCCCACTTTCTCCATCAATGGCTTGAGATCCACGCTCTCTTTCTCTGCCCCCTTCCATTACACCTTTAAGACCCCACCCCCTTCCTGTCTTTTTCTCAGTCCATTTCATCACGCTCCACCCCCATACAATCATTCTCCATAGAGTAATCTTGTATATGACTTCCCCCACCGATCTAACGGCTCACTTTTCTGTAGTCCATCCTCTCCTCATCTAGCATGCAGACTGATATCGTGGTAGGACAACTTTTTTGTTTTTTTTTCAGGAAAAATAACTTGATATTGGGCCAGATCTATGAGGCAGATTCTAGTTCTAACTGGCTGCTTAAAACAGGAGATAAACTCATGACTAAATCGAGGCTTGAACTTAAGTGCAGGGTTAATAATCTATATTAATAGATAATCTATATTGTTGTGGAAAACTCAAACTGCAAATATTGAGAGTATTACGTAATAATGTTTAGCATTCAAACATTGCATCAGTGTAAAAAGTGGGCTGGCTCGTTGAAAACGCTGCAAGGGTGAAACTATTGCTGAATTCCATCTGAAGTCAGAAGTCGAATTTCTGGCACCCCACTCAGAATTTTCACCTGGAACACCTCAGACTTCTAACTTCAGAGTGGTGATTGTTATGTCACAGCCCCAACTTTACAATCCAACATGGCGGCAGCGCACAAAAACATTTGTAAAACAGTGAAACTTTTCAACTGCGCTGTTGTGCATTTGTGACTCATTAAATGAGCCATATTCAGGACACTGACCAGGCTCTATTACGGGTGGGCTACTGACTCAAAATTATATCACAATATTTGAAGAAAATTTAATACAATAATACAGGGAAAAAAACGAAGCAATGTTTTATGGATTGCAGGCAGTAGAATTTATAAGTTGATGGATGAAGGGCTGCTAGCTTTTTCCCAGTAAAGGTTTTAATGGTGATTACAGGAATATTGCTGCTGTTTTAGATGCTAGAAACACGTTTTCTTTCGGTCAACCTGAGCTCACTATCTCGGTAACGATTATGCCTCTTTGCAGTGTGTAAACAGACTCTGGCTCCATGTTAAACAGGGCTCTAGACTAACTTTTTGCCAAGGTTGCACTGTTACGCCTAACTTTTTTTCTTAGGTGCACCAGCACAAAAGTTAGGTGCACCCAAATTTTCAACCGCATCGCTTAAGACCGCTTAAGACTGTTTTTTGTTTTTTTTGTTTTTTTAAATTGCTGTCCATACAGACAATTTTGATTTGTAAATGATTACCTAACAATCTTGTCAACATAAATTCTTTATTTGGAGCACAGTTGTACAAGAAAGATAAGTAACTGAAAAAGTGCTTGTGCATAGAGCGCTTCACTGAGCTCAAATTTAAACTTAAAACATCGCAAGATATATTAAATAAAAAGAAAATCTAAATTAAGAGTGTTTCAAAGGCTTTAAATTGAACATGTCAATATCTGAACAGCTTGATATCATATGGACTATCCTCCATTGCAGTCACATGACCCTCAAATGGCCTCCTCTGATGACCTGTTTGCTGCTGTCTGCCGCTGAAAGGTATTAGGGAGAGGGGACACTTGGGCAGTGCATTTATGACAGCATATACTGTGTACTGTGCTTTTTCAGCATTTCAATTTGAAATGTATTAGCACCAGTCACAAATGCAGTATTGCCGGCCATAGTCTTTCAGTGTGGAAAGACCACACCACAGCAGGGGTGTTTGGTGCCCTGGGCAAACCCCTCCATATATGTCTGTGTGTGTGTGTGTGTATAAACACAGACAGAATGCATAGTATGCAAACGGCTAACAAACAGCCATTATAATTCATCATACATCGAGAATAGGAGACAAATCAACAATGGCTAATTAATATTGTTCTGAAAACAGTCCAAAAGATTTAATAAGCCACACCAGTGTCTGCTGTCTGTCTACTGTTTACTATCATAGCCAAGTGGCTAACAAAATTAAACAGGTTTTCCCAATCCCTACTAATGAATGTTATCCTATTTCAGGATACATGTCATACATAATGTCTGCCATTATCCAATGACACATCTAAAAATAAATGTATCTTTTGCTTGTTTCTCCTCCTCTTCTTTTCTCTTTTTTTCTAAACTGAGCACCTGATGGCTTTGACCTTTTCATGTCCATCTTCCATTTGTATTAATTTTGCACTCCAGTATCAACCTGAGAATCACCACAACATAACCTAACAGACCTACATCTTAGTGCAGATTCGGTTTGTATAGGGTTTTTTTCTGGGATTTCGCACAACACAGGAAAAAATAATTAATACATAATGAGCTTGAATTGACAATATCATGAATGAAATGTGCTTTATTTGGAAGGACCCTGCCCCCCTCCCCTTTCGATAGGTTGTATGTGAGACTTCAGCATGGCAGCAGCAAGCAGGCGCACCAAGGGCCCTCAAGCTCACTTTTCCCGTATATGTGTGTGATAGAATTTAGAAAAAACATTAGTGCAAATTATAAGTCTATATTAGGGCTGCCACAAATGATTATTTTGATAGTTGACTAGTCACCGATTATTTTTGCAATTAGTCGACTAATCAGATCATGCATCCATTGGACGTAAAACGTACAGCTTATTGCACCAGCATGCATCTGCTCTTATATAACTATCATTATCTTACAGATTTGAGTGTTTAAAGGTATGTGCTAACTAAAAATAAAGACAAGATGATAGTTTATTCAATTTTAATGAAATCTGCAGATTGTTTCGGTGAAGTTTAATAAACTCAGCTGTCTGCTCCTTGCTATCTAAAATATAACAGGACACCGGGAGTATATTGTGTGTGTGAGAAAACTATAACTTTAATCTCAGCCAAACCAAGTTACTCAGGAACAAATAAAATACTAAAAAAAGCCAAACAATAACATTTTTAAGTTATCTAAGTGACTTATATATCATGTTTGTTTGAAAACGTTTTGCCGGGAGTTTGGTGTTCTTACCGGCTATACTGAGCCTTGAATTCCGGCTAGCTGTCGAGCTGGTGGGTAACAGACCCACCACAGTGCCGCTCATATGTCGCCCGTATCAAAAACCACCACTACACCACAGTAAATACAGTGCATCGTGTTGTTGGCTTTACTGTATCTTAGCCAGGCAAATTGGTCAAGCCAATCTCTTCGAAATGTATATACTTTTCCCCTTGTACTTTCAGTGGGCTCTGGCTCGGAGTCAATCATGTGTGGCTCATTATCTGATGCCGTCTCTGGACCAGTGTTAGACATAACCTGACAGGTTGATGTCTCCGTGTCAGAGCACTGGCTATGAATTTCGGACGGATCAGGCCTTAACGAAAACGTTATCAATCGTTCTTTTAAACTTTTCTCATTACCAACAGCTACATCCACTTCTATTGGGCTTAGGCTACTCACCTCTCTCTATCCGCCTGCACTTTCAACATACACACACCTACAGGAATATCTGGACCACGGCCAATCAGAGAGGTCCCGCCTATGACAATCTGATTGTTTTAAACCACGATAAAGGCATAATGTGCATCAGCTGTTGACCACACTGACCACACTTTCAGGAGTTGTGGAGAATATTTTTATTTTTTTATTCAAACGGCTGTTTGCACCGGTGCAACCTAGGATTTTTTTAGTTGCAGGATCGAGAAATTAGGGCGCATGTGCGACTCTAGAGCCCTGTTAAACTATGCCACCATCATCATGTCTGCTGCTGTTGTGCTATCAGTGAGCTTAATGTTATCAAACGTTTTACTCATACGCTGCTCCTAAATACGCTTCTATTGCAGTGTGTTTTTAGTCGCCAATGTGGCTCACGTATCCATGGCGACAGTAGCGCAGTACAGAGCCCTGTGTTAAATAAAGCGGCAAAGCAAAAAATTTGTTTCAAGACTTTTTAATAATCAAATTATTCAAATTACTCAATGAATTGTTTGAGCCCTAAACACAGCCCTTAGCTCCATCTTTGAACATGATGTAATGGTGTTTTAACCAAAAAAATAAATAAATACAATAAAGCAAGCACTGTGCTATGCTACCAGCGATGTGCGAGAGCGAAAGGCTCTACCTTGCTAAGAACTAAAATAAGGCTGTTTTTCCTTCTTCTGTGACTTTACTAATGGAACATGTGCAACTTAAGAGTGACATCACTGCCAGCTCTGACTTCTGAGTTAAGTGTAATGCAGTTTATATCCAGAATGGACAACACCTGGTACGATAATATCTGCAAACAGCTTTTAAAGATGTAAAATTGAACATGTGCGTTTACAACTGGCCTTGCTAAAAAAAACAACCAAACCCACCAATGAAGTGTAATGTTAACAACATCTATACTTGGGATCCTTAGTATCAGTGTCAAAGGTAAAGTAAGAGTCCAAAGATGTTTTACGGCAGAGGTGCCCAACTCCACTCCTCGAGAGCTACTGTACTGCAGCTTTTAGATGCATCCCTACTCCAACACAGCTGAATCAAATGATTGGATTATCTCTTCAGCATGCCATCGAGTTTGGCAAAGGCCTGGTAACAAGCCATTCATTTGATTCAGGTGTGTTGGAACAAGGACGCATCAAAAAGCTGCAGGACAGTAGCTCTCGAGGCCTGGAGTTGGGCACCCCTGTTTTAGGGCAACTGTCTAAAAATGGGTTACATCTGTGGTTCAAACCTATGTGGAAATAAGGTGCTTGATTTGCAAAATATACAGTGCTGAGATGCTGATGCTGACAAAACAAGAAAAGAACAAAGAATGCTGTGGAGGAAAGAGAAAAGAAAGCTTAGGTAGATCTTTCTGCAAAGTGAATGTGTGAGCATTTAAGGGAGACATTCCTCCAATTTCAAAAGATGAATTTCAAGTCCTGTAAATGGAAGGACTTGAAATTTGTTTGTAATTTGCACTAAGATTATATACACCTCTCTACACATTTTTACAATTCACATCAAAAAGAGAGCCCCAGTTCTCTAAAACTATGGACTAGATGCTGTAAACAACTCTTTCAGTATTGATGAAGCAAATGCACATAAGCATTGTTGATATTCGATATTTGTGACAACAGTTAAACTTCACTAGTTCATTTTGACAATGGCTGTCACAGATGCAAGTGTGACTAATATTGCAAACATACTGTGACACTCTTAAATCAGTGACTTGAGTTTGTCTGATTTCAGTTGTGAGGAGGACTGGGACTATGTGGTCTATGTCTAATTGACAGTGTCGTGTGACCATAACAGACTGGTGAAGCAAACAATGTTAGGTATCCAATATCTGTTACACGTGAGTATACAACAGAAAGTTTGGAAAAACAGCGCACAATAAATAATTTTGCGTACATAGCACTCGTGTGACAGCTTTGCAAGCTGCTTTGTTTTTTTTATTAAGCAATGCTATGTTGCAATGCCCCAGAGTAGTTGTAGTCTGTTGTGATATCATATTAATGTAATTAGCCTTAAATTCCACAACAATTCCCACAATTCCTTTGTGTTTGCCACCAGTCCACTGGTAGACGGTATGTGCAGACAGCTCAGATAATCTAATGGAATTTGGAAGCGATCTTTTCACACACACAAAAAAAAGGAGTGATATTTTAAACACTTAAAAGACAATGGAAGAAAACAAGCCCATCAGCACGAAACAAACACAACCTGAACCAACTGTCTGACTAGAAAGGAAAAGTACAGCATGGCACATCATTTATTTTGTCAATACTTCTCGTAGCAAACGGAAAAGGGCAAATCGGGCAATTCTAACATCATAGCAAACAAGATATTTAAAAGAGATAATGTTGACAAAGACCCAAGGATGCAATCATCTTTAAACAACAACCATTGCCCACTCACTAAAGATGCTTCCTTGGCCAGAGCTTCCTTCCTTCCTTTCCTTATTACTCTATTAACAAAGTGGTGGACTTCAGCCAGCGCAGGTCTCTCAGGAATGGCAGCTGCTGAAAATGCTCGTCAGGACCACCTTTAAGGATAAGTCCTAGCTAGGGCTGTGCAGGCAACCCTCACCAAGGAGCCATACTGTACAGAGCTGGGGATGTGTGGCCAGAATTTGACATTCTTCAACATTTCCATGCTTATGAAAAAAGAATTCCTTCCTTATATTTCAGAATATTTCACAATTGGTTGAACTACTGCTTGTACTACCCGTGTCCTTTGCTCAGTGTAAGCAACAGAAGATTTGATCACAATCAACACAGAAGGCTGCCCATTGGAAGAATCCCAGCCAAGCAGCAGAAAAAAAGTTGTCCCCTTTTGTGAGGACACGAAAGCCTCTATTAAAGCAGTGGCCAGCAGATGTGCTGGTGGTGTAACATTCCACACACACACAGACAGACATTATGCATTACTGTTGTTTGTCAGTGTGTTTAAGTAATGAACTGCACACTGTTTTTGATTTTTAGAGATTCTAACAGACATTTCATTCTTGTGCCACAACATTTTGGTCTGTGCTACAAAACTAGCAACCTCTGTAACACCAGTGTTATAAGCTAACAAAGTTAACATACAGCTCTGCTTCGGCGGTTTGCTGGCTTTAATGTTCAGGCTTCTCAATTTGCTGCAGTGGTAGCTGTCAATCAATTGTCAAGTCAGCTTTCTTAAGTCTCTCTGGAAGCAGTCAGACAAACTCTGACCCTACCATCCACTGCAGAACTACAGCTGGTGACTGCAATTCTTCTGTTTCTAAGAGCTGGAGGCTGCTCCAAGAACCTGGAGCAGGTGGTGAGCTGGTACATGAACAAGGATTACTGGTGCCAGCTGGAGTCAGCACATAGGATGAGGAAGTTGTTTGAACATCAGCTGATTTTCTTCTTTCCCAATTTCTTAATTTGCCCAAAGTGTATATAGTAACATTTATTATTTAACTTTAAAAAGTGCTGGGAAGCAACGCTTCACATGTATGGAAACATACACACCCTACTACTGTCAAATATACAACCTAATTCTGTGGGAAACAGTGGATGGTGAATGGACATTCTCAACATTTCATGGCTTTATGTTATTCCTTAAAGCATTAAAAAAAAAAAAGCATCCTAGACTTTTTGTCTCCAATTCACCATATAGCACCACATTATATAATTTTTGTACCTATACATAATATAATACAACATATTATATAGTTTTAAGCAAGTTGACAGATCTCTTAAAATATCATATTGATGAAAAGGTAGGCAGAAATGGTCAGATTTCAAAACACGAAAACAAGTAAAAGGCTACACTGTGAAAGTATACTTGTCAAGTGACTTGTGAGTGCGATGTACAATGTTTATTTTTGTCAAATAAAACAGGCAGCAGCACTTTCGTGCAACAGCCAGACAATGATGCTGCTTTCACAGACTCACTTCCCAGTCCACGTGCCATATGCACCATTCCCAGTGACAATACAGCAGCTGCTAGAGTGACAAAGCTCCAATCTACACCAAATACAGAGAAGGCCAAACCAATGGCTATGACATTGGAAGGGCGGGAGAGATCATATTCAGTCACAGCAAAGAAGGAAGAGAAGGAGGGATGATAGCAGAAAGAAGGGCAATGCAAAAGAATTGCATTTAGAGTGGGGGGGCTGGCTCAGAAGAAGAGGTTGTAGCACAGATTCTGCATGAATGTCTGAGAGTGTTTCCATTAATCATCACAGCACTAGAGTAGCCAAAATCTACAGGGTACAAAATAAGAGCACACATGGAACAGGCAATTTGACAACTTTTACACAGAGTTATTTGGGGGGGATAAATAACAATTTCAAGAACAACAAACTGAAGAAAAAGACCTTAACATGTAAGTGATCACTCAGAGAAAAAGCCATACTGTTAAATAAATGTGCTAAATTTAATCTGCCTTATTATATTTTCATGTCTGCATTTCAGCTTATTACCAACACTTGTGACATAAAGTGTTGGTAATAAGCTGAAAAGGATTTATGTGTGTTTTTAGCCATTTGGGTGAAACGCATCAATGTAAAGACACTGATGTTTTCATATGAACAACACACTCACTGTGATATAGCCTTGGTTGCTTTTAATCATGTTGCATTTTTTTTAATAACATTTTGGCCACACTATATGTGTCATTTTAAAAACAAACCATTTTGGAGACTTCCTAACACATAAATGCCCTCTGCAAATGCAAACTTTCTTCTCTTCCCATGTGTACATAGTACTCAGGTACAGGTAATCTGTAGTGATACAGTAATTGGGCACTTTTGTTCTACTTTGTTTCACTCACTATGGTAGAAAGAAATTTGAAAGAAACTGGTAAAAAAAAAATATATATATATATAGATTTTGTTTGTTCTGGAAAGATGG
The DNA here is from genome assembly GCA_015108175.1 of Pelvicachromis taeniatus. Taxonomy (NCBI): domain Eukaryota; kingdom Metazoa; phylum Chordata; class Actinopteri; order Cichliformes; family Cichlidae; genus Pelvicachromis; species Pelvicachromis taeniatus. The sequence goes on from VURO01007215.1 coordinate 68,025, forward strand.
AATTGTTTTATGCATTACATACAGATAAAATACATAAAGAAAACCTCAGTTATATACTGCTTTATTAAAAGCCAACATTGAGAGCTCTTATTAAGGCTCACATGATTAGTATTTTACACCTTTTGTATGGCAGCACTAACCAATCAACATACACTTATGCCTTTATCAACTACACCGATGTCACTCAAAGTTATCTAATTTGCCAGCATGAAGGTAATTCACAATAGAAGCTTTAAAATACTCCTAAAATAAATTACTGTTCTGTTATTAATTTACACCAGGACCTGGAAGAAAAAACATCAGCAGACTTATGAAAAAGTATAGCTATTGATAGGTAATTTCAGCACTGAAATAGATAAAACAATACCCATCCTTGGCTGCAGTGAACTACTCAACAGCATTCTGTCAGAGAGCGATGCAAGAAATACTATATACTTCCTAATATCTTCTGTAGCAAAAAAGGGGTTTTCGCAACTATACAATAAAGAATCCAGATTAAATAAGTTAATAACCTCACTATCATCAGACATATCGCAACTTAGCCTTGACATGTAAGTTTTATGAAAAAGACTACATTTGAAAAAAAGAGCACTTAAAGAAGGTCTAAAAATAGAAAGCCTGACTGATATTAGAGACCACATACTTTGTTTCAATTTTGTTATCACTATGTTTTTTTTGTTGTTGTCTTTTTTTTTTTTACTGTCCGTGCATATCATGCACTTATCCAAGCAAAATGTTATTTCAACCAGGTAAACATTGATCCCTTGCAATAATAAATGTTACTCCAAAGATCATGTTTTTCTTATCTCTAACCTACATACATTATAGATTTTTACAGTAAATACAAAATAATTAAAACATGTTTTGATCATGCCAACACTTTCTTCTTCAACCTTAGGTTTCAATCATACAGCATAGATAATAACACAATGGAAATATTTGAGTAAAAATGCAATACTGGTTGGTCTGAACAAAGCAGTGTTAACAACAATGCATCAAATACCTTCATAGTAAAAGATGGAGTATTGCAGGAGTTATCACTAAAATCTGCCACGACCAACAGTTGTGTATTGATGTAAGCTTACGTTTAGCCACCACGCTCTCATATTGTTGATAGTTACATAACAGCAGACTGTTATTTTCCCCAAACAAGCCAACACTACTGACCACAAGGGCAGACATGAAGCAGTCAGGTTCTAGCATAATAAAATGACATTTTAAAAAGGATTCATATATTTTGGAAGTTAATCTTTAACAACAAATGTGTGAGAAGATTTCTTTAGTGAAATGACCAAAACTGCCAGCTATCAGCATATCACCATTTCTTCCTTTTGGATAAGGCCAATTAATGTTTTGACTAAGGTGACAATACACAATAAAAACAGAAGATAATAAAAACAAAAGACAAGATAAATAAAGGCCACAGATAGAAAACTAGGAAAGACAGAAACAAGGACGATATTTAACCAAATACTAAAATGCTCTCACCCCAGAAAGTTGACTCCGTTTATCTGGAAGTAGCACTTTCAGCAGGAGAAATGTTTCATCACAAACATCCAAGTGACTCCAAGTGACTTCTTCAGTGTCTGCTGACTGCAGAATTCTCAACCTTTTAAACTGTACATTTGCATAATGCTCGAAACTACCACCATTGCCTAACAATGGGTCGTGAGCTCAGTTTCATGATCGTTAACATGCAAATTGTCATGACCATTGATCAATGGCCATGAGTACCATTCAGACAGTTGTAATACAGCCACAATGACAGCATTGTAAGATGGTGAAACATGCCCTCCTCTTCAGTTCAGAGATGGTCATGCTTTTATCACACAAATGGCATCCTTGACTCCTCACTCAAATTAGGATTCCTCACTGTCCAGGATGTTCACATCAATCATTGGATGGATCAACATCATGATTGAAAAAGTGGCCACTGGACTGTAG
>VURO01007215.1:69988-81963 GCA_015108175.1 Pelvicachromis taeniatus
TGGACTGTAGATGTAAATAAACTGGCAGGCCTGATTAGGTAGTTCTGTGTTGTGCTTAGCCAGAGGGTGATTGGTTTCTCTGATATAAAACTCATTGTAATGTCCATGGCACTCAACAGCATACTCTGTATTACTCTTTGTTAGGAAAACTAAATCTTGGGGAATACTAATTTTTGGCATAGCACAATTTGGCGTTTGAAAACCACAATGACAGTGTTTTGAGAAAATGTGTCTCACCTGTTCTGATATTAAGGGATTAGTAAAGGTTTTTGCTTAGGAATTGGTTGTCCCTTTCTCTTGGATCACTTTCACCACATATAAGGTTTCCAACTTTTGACAAATATCCAGATAAGGTAACGACATTTACTCAGGGCCTTTTGATATGATGTTCTTTTGTGGCATGTCTGTGTCAGTGGGGATGGTATTAGCTCTGTGTTGTAGTGCCCTAGCGACATCTCGTTTTTGCTCCAGTGGATGATGAGAGTCAAACCTTAGTGATCCTTATGCAGTAATTAACTGTACACATTGACTGTGAAAATGAAGAAAGCTAACCTGTGATTTTTCGTATCCTCCCTGGTGAACTTGCTGTGTTTGTCCACCAAGTTGATGTGATCACTGAATAGTTGTAAGTCCTGGGATTTGATTTTCACCCAGGTGTCCTAAGGGTACGTCGTTCACAATCTCAGAATGAAGTGATTGCAGCCATTCCCCAACTCTCTGTGATTGGTACTCATGGCCAATGATCAACAGTCATGATAATTTGCATTTTAAAGATCATGAAACTCAGCTCACAGCTCATTGTTAGGCAACAGTGCTAGTTCTGGTTATAATGTAAATGTACTGTTTAAAATGTTGGGGAAACCTGCAGTCACTGAGAGTGAAGAATTCAATTGGATTTGTGACAAAACATTTCTCCTACTCCAAACGCCACATTCAGATGACCATATTGAACTTTTGGGATTCTTTATCTGAGCGATTAAGCGTGCATTTAGACAAATTGCTCTGACATGCAAGGAAAGAATGAATAAGCATATCAAAATTGAATGGGTAACTCAAAAGTAAAGCTCAAAAGCAAAAAACATTTGTGTCAAAAATCAATATAAATTATTAATACTGTGTATTCCACCCTAACATGTCACAATGTAATAAACCAATTAAACCCCAAAAATATTTTCAAAAATCACGTTGTAAGCTATTAAGACTCCTGTCAGTAATTCAAACATAAGGAAGGAAATACATTCACAACCAGTAGGATACATTTTGTTTGCTTGTTCATTTGTTCTCAGACCACACTCTTTTTCATCTAGGGGTCACTCACAACTAGGCCAAGGATGTTGTTACCATGACAACTAAACCAGAAAGAACAGGACCAAAAAAGGTGCAAGAAAAGCATGTTCAGCTCTGGGAATCCCTCTGATATACTGCCTACCTGATTACTCAAAGGACTTTGACCCAGTCTTTCTTTGCTAATTTACAGTGCATATGATGAGTTTAGACAAGGAAAACTAATTAGGAGTAATGTGATCAATAGTTCAGCCCTGTGAGCTTGTTTGACTTAGTCATTGCTCAGTAACTAGCCTTTGACCTGAGCTGGTCTTATTTATTTACACACAAAGTGTACACACAAGAGAACATCCCTTAAATTCAGGTGAATAATTTATCACCTCAGTGGTGATAAGTTAATCACAAAATCCAAATCCAACGATGGCTTTTAAAGTATATCAATACATGAAACAACAACCTAAAAAATATTGCTCAATGAAAAGAAAGTCCATAGGTAATAATAAGTAAATCTTATGCTAAAGCTTTAAAATGCTTCATGACTTCATGATTACTCGCCTCTAGGGAAAGATGTACAAATAGTATTTTTTTAGTTTAATGCCCTGTGCATCGTCACACACTTGCCCCCCCAAATACTAAAAAGATTGAAAGACTGAACAATAAACTCCAAAGTTTCACGTCTGTAAAGCCTTAGAAGGATTAGCTAAGTAACGGGCCTCAGCATGAGGAATCTCTAGAAGAAACCAGTCGGATGAATACCCATGCTGTGTGTCTATAATGCTCAAACACATCTGTCTGGGATGGTAACAATTACCAGATGTAGTGAATAAAAAGAAAAACTGCACAGTAATGACTGCTGGCGAGCAACAATCGTCGAGGAGCCAAGATCTTAACGTTAGGCCACAGGGCATAGATTACTGCCTGGGTTTCGTAATGGACGTCGGTACCATGCACAGCAGAACAGAAAACAAGACGAAGGCATTTGGTTTCCGAAATCCTGACAGCAAGCTTTGGAAAATGCACATTGGGGTTGTGGGCTTTTTTGTTATACACTCAACTGACTGCATTCCCAGCAAAAAAAAAAAAAAAAAAAAAGCTCCAGTGTGCGCCATCATCACCGTGACGGCGTCACCGTCTCCCAAAACACAAGACAGTCGACGAGCAAACTAGCAATAGATGCCAAACACGATGATCGCATCATCACTTATTTAACTATTTTTAGCGTAATTGTGGCTAACATTGGGTAAGACCGACAATGAGTGTCATGTACACACACAATGTAGGTGCGGTTATTGTGTCTTTTGATACACAACCACCAACTAGCTTTAGCTAGCAAGCTAGCTACCAAGAACAGGCCGCCGTGCAGGAGAATGGTCTCAGTGGGCGCCGGTCACCAGTGCGCTCCCTTAGGCCGTCTCACCACTGTTACCGTTTCGTTTGCAGGTTATTCATTCGGTTTACACAGACAACATGAGTGGCAAAACAATGTTTTAGACAACAGCCTTTACCTGTGTTTCTCAGGTTGCTAGGGCGCGCGGGATCTTTCTTTCCGAGGAACCTGAACACCTCTCGTTGTTGATGACGTCACGCGTAGGTCTTTAGACGAGGACGTAAAAAGCGCGTCACACACATCACGGACAGCAACTTCAGTGTCAAATGAGGAGCCCTCGTCTATGTCGCCTCCTTACCCAATGCAGATGGCAATCGTGTATTTCTTTTACTAGAAGAAAGTTACCGGAAGTTGCCAGTCTCAAAACAAAAAGATCTTTCTAACAAAGTTAGAAGCAGGGAGATTGGTCAAAGTTCATTCAAAGTCACGTTTAAGATGATCCATAGATTCTGTCCAGTTAACAATTTCTTTCAAAAATTAAGGAATGAAAATTTCGTGAATCTTATTCCTTGCTCTTGTTATTTCACATAAGGGTTCTGGAAAGATGTTTAATGTTATAATGTTTTTTTTTTTTTTTTTTAATGTTTGCTAAGGTCTTCTCTTTCCTAAAGTAATGTAATTTTATCCCTCTATGATTATTGTGACAAAAATTTTGCTGATTTTTATATTGTTAATCTTTTATTACTTCTTGCATTGTTCCACTTTGACTAAAGATTTTCATTTTTTTAAATTATTATTATTAGCATTTTATTGTCTTGATCTTACTCAGTTATTTGTTTGCAGGTTTTTACATCAATTATTTCATTACCTGTCCTTGTTACTTAAAAGTTAAAAAAGGGCAAATGTGTATTTAGATGAAGGGATGAAACTGCAATTAGATGTTACTCAAATATTCCTTCTATTTTTAACTCTATCTTTAACTCTAATTCTGTTTTCCCTGTTTTTTGCATGAGTTGTCTCTGGTACTCAGGCTTCCCACAGTCTAAAGAAATGCAGTTAGTGGGGTTAGGCTAATTGGTCATTCTAAATTGTCCATAGGTGTGAATGTGACTGTGAATAGTTGTGTCTCTATGTGTTAGCCCAGACAGGCGACCTGTCCGGGGTGTACCCTGCCCCTCCCCCTATGGTAGCTGGGACAGGTGATGAAGGAATACATCACTTTGAGGAATTAAGCTGCAATTAAATGTTACTTAGATGTTATAAAACAGCCTAGTCGTACTATTTATTCAAAATGCTGTGTTCCATTGCGCAATAGTTTATTAATTTATGATAAACACAGTACATTACTCATGACTCACGATGTTGCCGCCAGTCTTTAGTTTTACTTATGTAAAATTAGAGCTACTACAGTTGTTGTGTCCACCGCTGAACTCCTTCGCTTTTTAAAACTGAATAGTGACACAAAGGTGACTCATAACATAAATATACTAAAATATGGCGCTTAGCGTTCACGCATTGGTTGTGAAATTACTTAAAAGGTGATATCAAAGTTGCTTTTTAAAAATTAAATTACAGTCACTATTCAGGTCGGACCACTTAAAGTCATCTGAAATATTTGCTTGCAAATATTACTCAAAAAGGACCGATCAACTGCATTTGGACAGAATCAGTGGTTTTGGAGCCCCTCTGTGGACAGCCTCATTTATAATGCCATAGTCCAAAAATATAGTGCGATGTAGTGTTTCTTTGAAACAAATTTTATTTGATCGAGAAGTCAAAATGTGTATTGTTTAGTATATTACAGCATGTGTAGTGACACATTCTTGTCAACTTTTAACTATTAAAAATATTTTCTCACCACCCCCAACGCATGCGCCATAGCTGTTTTCCGCTAGACGTTATAGAAACCCGGAAGTAGTTTGAAGGTCTTTGCTTATAGTAGGAGTTTAGATAAGGTCGCTTGTCCATATTCAGTGTGAAAATGGGTGTTAAAATAGAGGTGTTTCGAGTAAGTGTCATGTGTTTTATACTAAGGCCGTGGAAATATGTATTTTTCCTACATTCTGAAACCATAAGACTTTCTAAGTTTTGTTTTCGATCTAGTTATCCGTTTTCATTATGCTAGCAGAGGTACAGTTTTCTGCTCTAAGTTCCATCTACCGATGTGTGTAATTTGTTTTGCACAGATGATGCTGTATCTCTCTTTTCCTGTGACCATGTTTTGGATCTCAAACCAAGCAGAGTACTTTGAAGAGTATGTAGTGAAGAGAAAGGTTAGAAAATTCTTTTATTTCATATGTGTCGGTCTTCTGTAGATAATTATTCTTGTAGTAACAATATTTGCATCTTTCTCTGTGCCGTGTTGTCTATTTTTGTGGAATGCAGAGGGAAATGTTCCCCCCTGACGATGAATCGCGGGTAAGAACAATTCACACAAGTTATTTGCGATCAAGGGTTGTATTTTTCGTATCAGCATTGAGTACCTTTAGGAATCACTCTCAGTGCAGGATGGAAAAAAATACGTTAATTGTTGAATTTTGTAACTTGTAGAACCTTAGCGGGGGATAAAACACATTGTATTGATGTCCGTGCTTATTTTGCTGTGTCTCTGTGGGTTTTTTCACCTCTATGAGGATTGTATGTTGTGATCTTTGCGCAAGATCCACTGTTGGAATTAACTGGAATCCAGAATTTTTATGGAGTGTGTATTGGCTGGCAAATACCCTCTTCTTTAAAATAGCTTTGTAGTCTTTCCTAGCTTTGTGTATCTGTAAAGTTTTTTTTAGGCCCCTGTGAAATTTTCATCACACCAAACAGTCCTTCTCGAGAAGGGAAAGACTTTGTCAGTAATTAGACTTTGTGCTTTTATTTATAGGGAGGAGCATCTCAATAACCCCATAAACCCATATACTCTAGCACAGACATTCAAATATTTTATTTCCAGCCTGGACCAATGATGACTCTGTATGTTTAATAAAGACATGAAATGTGTTTCTGTTCCTAGAGAAAAACTGTATTTGTCAATAGTTGTGACTTAAGTCTTGTTTACAAATTGTAGGGCATTCACAAACTTTACTTTACACACTACCACTCAGAGATTTGTCAAACTACAACCCCAGCTCCAAAATAAGCTTGGGTATTGCATAAAATGTAAATTAAAATGGAATAGAATAATTTGCAGATTTCAAAACCATATTTTATTTATAGTAGAACATAGACAACTATCAAATGTTTAAACTGAAAGGTTATACTATTTCATGAGAAATATTAGCTCCTTTTGAATTTGATAGCATCTCAAAAAAGTTGGGAGGGGAAAAGGTAACTGGTACTAAAAAGAAACGGGTGGAGGAACATTTTGCAACCAATTTAGTAAATTGGCAAATCTTGAATAACATTGCTGTGTGTTTAAAAAAAAAAAAGTTAAAAAAGGAGGTAAAGATGGGCAGAGTTTCACTAATTTTCAAAAAACTGCATTTAAAATTTGTGGATGAATAATGTTGAAATAATCTTCCTTAATTTAGAATTGAAAAGACTTTGTCATATTTAGTACATAATATCATCAAAAGAGTCCAAGAATCTGGAGAAATCTCTGTGAACAAAGGGACATGGGCAGAAATCAATCTTGGATGCTCATGATCTCTGTGCCATGAGGTGGGACTATATTAAAAGCAGGCATGGTTCTGTCATGGAAATTGCTGCAAAGGCTCAGGAATACAGTTCACAATTGCGTGTTAAAGTGCTCTATGGAAGAAGAAAAAAAGGAGCAACCTGATCTAGAAACACTGCTGTCTTCTTTGGGCCAATCTTTATTTAAAATGAACTTGAGTGGAAAACTGTTTTGTGGTTGGACAAATTGAAATTCTTTTTGGAAAACGTGGACACAGTGTCCTTTCTTATTAGGAGGAGAGGGGCTATCCAGCTTTTTATCACTACTCAGTTCAAAAGCCTTAATCTCTTATGGTACAGGGGTGCATTAATGAAAACATTTGGCATGACATGAAACAAAAAAATCTCACATACACAGGACTGTTGAGCAGCTAGAATCCCATATCACCCATAACATAACAGTCCTCTCCCAAAATTTGAGCACCTATTGTCTTCAGTTCCCAGAAGTTTATGGACTATTTTTAACAAGATAGGGGAGTTGTATTTTTACATTTTCATTTTGTCTGCCAATAGCTCATGTCTTTGTCCTGTTCAAAAAGAACTGCATTTTCATAAAGACTGCTGAACTACTGCTAAGCAGCACACTGTGTGATCATGGTTGTTCTATATATTTGTTTCCAGAGAAAAGAGTTGGAGGACTTTAAAGAGCGAATGCGTGTTCTTGGGGAGCAGCGGCTATTAAAAAATATTGCTGTGGAATCTGAGAACTGAACATTACATGTTGAAGAAAATTATTTCTCAGCCTTTACCAACGACACAGAACCGTCTGGCAGTGAGGCCCAAGGAAATGAGTTGGACTGGAGTATGCCCATTTCATGTTGGAAGTCTGCTAGATTAATTCTTCCCAAAGATGTGATGGGTAATAATTATTTATGCCTAATAAGCATATTGTGCTTTCGTTTGTATTCAACTTTTGTCACGCGTTTTTTCTAATGATAGAATTGTTTTCTTTGCTGTTGTTGTTAAATTTTCTTAAAATAAATACTGAGTTATACATCAGATTGAATCTAGTTTATTATGATCTATTTGCAAGGTGCAGTGTATAAAATGTTTTCACCTTGTCCTATTACTTATATTGTAGTGTACTGCAGCATTGTATTCTAGGTAATGGTGATTCAGATCAACAGAAATAAACTGTAAATCAATTCTCCACAAGCTCCTGTAAATTGACCATAACGACATCAGTTGGGTATTGAAGTATTAACAGAATAAACCAGAATTGTTTTCCAGTTCGCAACATTTGATGTGCTTTCTGATGGAATGAATGATGCTAGTTGGGGATTTTTGATAATGATGATTAAGTTTTGTCATATTTTGTAAGTACATTTTTCCATTTATCACTGTGGGGAAGAATTTGCAATACATTGATTATCATTCATATACTTTGCAAGCCATATAATTATGTTTTTGTTATATTTTATTTATTGAAACAAAAACTTTTATTTACCGAATGGATGACAATGATGTCATATGAAAGTGCATCTTCTATTATGCAAAATTTAGGACATGTTTTAAACAAAATCACACTATTAATAATACTATTAATAATCACTTCCTTTGCAACACCTAGGGTTTGTACAACTTCAGGAAAGTCTTGATACTCCACTGAACCATATTTCCCTGAATGAATGTTTTTGTACTGCCCAGCTTTTCATTACTACTTGTTTTAAGAGGTGAGACTTGTTCCCACATCCTGAAGATTTTTAATCATTAATCATTTTGAAGGAGTCGTATCAAATGGAAATAGAATCTTCTAAGTATAAATATTTACATCTGAGAGAGCCAACAGCTGAACTTTTTATCAATGTTGTTGAAGTGCTGACAGATTTTCCCCTTGGCACATCGGCTCATATCCTCAAATATATTTGGCAGTACAATACAGCCAGTTGGATCCCCCGTCTCCTGGGCCACTGGTGCGAGAGTGTGTGAATTTCTTTCTTGCTACTGTTTACAACTGTCATTCACTTCTGAAGCCACATTTAAGCACTATAATGTTTTATGATGTAACAAGCAGGTAAGTGCTATTCCTTTTATGATAATAGAAATGATGATGATAAATGACAGAGGCCAAGCAGTGATATATTGACGTAGCCTGCATTTGGACCAATCAAAGCGACTATAGAAAGGCTTACTAATTTCATTAAGTCCAATTGTTTAAGGCGAAAATAACTCATTAATACAGTTTATGATATTTCTACGTGTTTTTTATTTAAATTATAAACTTAATTTTAAAAAAGTCCTAAGCACGAGATTCTTGTAATAGCGATATTTTGACAGTAGGGGGCAATATTTTGCTTTCAAACGCTTCGATGCTTTGCTTAGACGACAAGGAAGTGACCAACTCTCCAGAACGCTGCTGTCAAGATGGCACCGTTTGGGCTGAAAGCTGTAGTCGGAGAAAGTAAGTGACATATTTGTTGTATCTAATGTTATTGAAGTCGCTTATTACAGTTTTAAAAAAGTAGTTTATTGTAGCGTTTCTCGCTGTAACTTGACGAACTGACGTTCAATTTATTAAACAAAATCGTGTTGTGGATGACGGTTCACCAACTCTTCCTGCTTCACTCCTAATTAATATGCTAACGTTACCGAAAGAACCGATGTTATCATTTAAGAAGTCACATATATTAAAAAATAGTATTGTTTTACACGTGGTGATAGCAATATTTGCTTAATTTGCTGACGTTTTGTGTGTTTTTGTGACATTAGCCAGACGTGAAAGTTAGAAGTCCCGACGTTGGGGATTGACAATGTTGTGACAGTCCAAGTTATAGGCTAACGTAAGCTAGCTAACCTGAAAGGGAAGTGTAGTAACTTAGCTTGTGATCTGCTAAATCATCTGGGACACTTAGGCTGTAAAACATCAGCAAGTCACAACTTTTGTTACACAGTAACTTGTAGTACAGTGCGTTGAAAAAGAAAAAAAAAACTTGCCAGGTTTTAAACATTACGTATTCACAAGGCTCATCTAGTAATGCTTATTTGTAATTATATGCTAATTGCTTCTGCTAGACTTTAGACCCATTAAATTTGGGCTTATGTTCCTTCATCTTACATTTCTACTAATACGTCTTTTAAGAAGTCTGAAAAAGGAACAACATACCATTACAAAATGGTATGTTTTGTAATTTACTATCTGCTATTATTGGTTGAAAACGTTGTCCACGCAAGATGAGTTAACCTATTTGGAGCATGCTCAAAATATAAAATAATATCACATATTCAATATTGGATTCAGAGTAGTGAGAGAATAAATCCCCATAAGCAAGTTTCCTTGCGAATTGAGTACATTTTTCAGATTTAACAAACCTCTTCCAAAGAATAATATTTTCCAGTTCCCTGTATGAACGACCTGGAAAATCATTGTAAGTTAGTGACAAAGGTCACACTTGGTCCAAAAAGGAGAACTATGTTTTTTTAAATTATTTTCTCTCAAAAGTCCTGACCCAGAATAAATCCATATCCAGTATCCATCATAATACCAGGAACATTACCAGTATTAATACAGCAATCATAAAATAGTAATTACAGTGATGGCTAACTTGGAATAAAGAGCACATTTTCTTTATGAGCTCCCATAACAAGCTAATTATGTCAGCTATTATTGTGAAAACAGTGAGTCATATGTCTTAGGGAGTAGAATCTATGTTTTTAATCAGATTCAAATCGTGGTTTAACAAGTAAGTGAAGACATCATATGGGTGCAGTTCTGCTTTTCATGTTTCTCACCACACTTTTTTCTTCTGTGCCCTAGTTAATTATTGTGCGATTCAAGGAAAACTTTTTTTTGGGAACAGTGGTCCACTGCAGGAAACTACTTGGCTGTTTGTTTTAGCAGACGTACCACACCTTAGCTGTTGTGCTTAGGATGTCACCGGAACAATTATGCTTCTGTCTATATAAGACGAGGAAGTTGCACCCAACGAAGTTTGTTACTGCAAGCATTATATATGTTTAAAAGGGTTCCTGTTTTCTGAATTAGTAGAGCTGACCTTTGACTTTTGTTGTTGTTTTCTAAGTCACACAAATTCTTTGGAAGCTATTCAGTAAGCTACATTTCCTGAAAAGCACAAATTACTAATGAGTGCTGCAAAAACAATCTAGAGTATTTTGAATATATGAATGAAAATATTATTGTTTCATAAAGTATTTTTTGTTATTATTGTTGTACTTTTTGCTAAAATCACTCAATTTGTGATTCGTTTTAGCTGATGTTTTTGAGCTGATGTCTTTCTTCAGAGGTTATGGGTTGATCTTGCATCAAAAATGTATCTTTTCATCTACAGAAATCATCAGTGGTGTGATCAAGAGTGTGAAAAAGGACGGAGAATGGAAGGTAACAATCGATCCAAAAGAAGAAATTCCTTTGATTTTTGTTGCACTGAATTCATGACCACTGTGTGGCTCATGCCTTTCTTTTAGGTTCTTATTGTGGATCACATGACCACAAGGATTCTGTCCTCTTGCTGCAAGATGTCTGACATTTTGGCAGAGGGGGTGACCAGTAAGTTTTTGATATTGTGACACACTTAAATAAACGAGGGATCAAACCTTTAGCTGGTGAAGATTAAAATGGGCCAACTTATTTTCTACATTTACTACATCAGCAACTACAGCAACTAATAATCGTATTGTCTTTTCTGTTTTTCAGTTGTGGAGGACATCAATAAACGCAGAGAACCCATCTCCAGTTTGGAGGCCATTTATTTAATCACCCCATCTGAAAAGGTTCAAAAGAGTTCCATCTGTTAATGTTGCCATATCTTCAAGATTTTTCTCATTTGCATAATATTTTAAAGATAAATGTGTTTACAATTACAGTCAGTTCGTGGTGTCATTGGTGATTTCAAAGATGCAGCCTTTACATATAAGGCAGCACACATCTTCTTCACTGACAGTAAGAGTGGAAATATGAATATGAGAATTTTTTTTTTCCAGACTTCCAGTGTAAAACACTAAAACTGACATTATTATTTTTGGCTTGTTTAGCTTGTCCAGATCCTCTCTTTGCTGAGATTGGGAGAGCCAAAGTTTCAAAATTTATCAAGACTTTAAAAGAGATCAATGTTGCTTTTCTTCCATATGAGTCTCAGGTGGGTAAAATTCTTATATTTCATTGAGTCTAATTTTATTTCTTTGGACATAGTTTATATTGACTTTTCATTAGAAATGTTTTGTTTCAGACAAAAATTATTTGATAATTAATCACTTAATTTGTATGGCAAAAAGATAAATGTTTCCTAGAGCTGCAAGCAGTTATAGTAATATTCTCTGTAAGTTTATCGTGACGGGCAATACCTTTCACAATTCCTCTCGTCCCTGTAGGTTTTCTCACTGGATGACCCAACGTCCTTGTACTCCTTCTACAGTTCTAAGGCAAATGAAACAAGAGATAAAATGATGGAAAATGTGGCAGAGCAGATTGCGACTCTGTGTGACACTCTCAAAGAGTACCCTGCAGTTCGTTATCGCAAGTATGGGACCCTTCATATGAAGAAAGATAGATTTAAACAAATAAATTGTTTTTCTGCTGAATGTATTTGCTGATTTTTAAAGTTGCATGCTACTTTTTTTTTTTTTTTTTTTTTTAAATAGGGATTTTTTTTTTATTTTTTATATATAATATATATATAAATTTTTTTTTTTTTTTTTTTTTTGTTTTTTTTTTTTTTTTTTTTATTTTTTTTTTTTTTTTTTT
>VURO01007215.1:84071-97927 GCA_015108175.1 Pelvicachromis taeniatus
GTCTTGTTGATTGAACCTGATGTTTTTTAAATATGAACTGTAATGCAAAAAAAAAAAAAAAAGTATGTTGTAACATTCTGCCTCATAGGGGTCAAACGGCACAATGGATTACACTGACACACAGTATCTAAACATAATGCCTAACATGGAATTAGTACATGGATTCATTACATTCAGTGACCTGAAATGTGTTTTTGTCATTCCTGTGCTTCTGGTCTGTTGAGATTTGTTAAATAAAAAATAATAATACTTCATAAGAATCTTTAGACTAGACATCAGCATTGTAAATCATTGAAGATCTGTGAGCTTTCTGTAAGCTTAAAGGCATGTAATAACACAGATGTACCACTTGGTACAGTAGACGTTCTTCCACCAGGAAGACCTGGGAAAAAAGCCACAATCCAAACCGTAGCCAAATCCCAGTGGTTTAGTTATATGTGCCAGACATGCCTTGTGTTCCTGAGTGGATACATTTGGCCATATCTAGTCCAGTATCAGATGAGTGACAAGCACATGGGAAATTATAAGCTATGCATGGCTATGGCATTATGAGGTGCCAAGTGTTAATGGGTCCTTTTTTATGAGTAAATCGCTCAACTGCACTAATGGATTGTCAGCATGACTGAAAGCTGTCTCTTTAATCCACTGGGCATGCTTTGGCTCTTAAGATGTGCAGTATGATCCAAATGGCACCAGTTCTCTGTCAGCTGTCATTTGTTCTACATTGTTTGGAAGCCTGGTACAAATGCATGTGTGTAATGTTGTAAATAACATGATCTTCCAGTTGCTTGCAGTGGTTTGCTGCTGGCTTTAACAACATTTAGTCCGAATTTGTGTAAGGTTAGCAAGATTATTTAAGGAAATTACACAGTACCAACTGACCATTCATTGCAGGATTGCAAAAAAAAAGGGAAATCTCAAAGCTACATATAGGCAGTGCAAAAACCCAAGTCAAGTACCCAATATTTAGCGTTAGGTTGACATAACTAACAGATTACAAATGCAAATCTGAAGGTTTACTTTGCAATCTGAGATTTGCTTGTTGTAATAGTCTTGCAGTAGTATCATGCTATGAAAGAGAACGTGTGTTGGGGGAACGGGGAATAAAGTGGTTTCATTCACCTGTTAACTGCCTGTCTTAAGTTGATGATATTCAATAAAGGTTGATAGTAAACTAGGGCTGTCTTCCACAGGACCTTGCAATGGGAGCAAATGCAGAAGGGGAAGCACTGAAAGATGCCATGAAGAGCATTGTTCCTGTGCTCTTAGACAATGACATTGATGCCTTTGACAAAATCCGCATCATACTGCTGTTCATATTTCACAAGAAAAAAGGTAATTCTAAAGGTAAAGGTAGTTCTCAAAAAAAATTTCAGGCTACGTCCACACGTACACAGGTAATTTTGAAAACTGAGATTTTCTGTTTTCGTTTAAAAAAAAAAAAAAAAAATCCCATCCACACGTGCAGTTTTGAAAAATATCTCCGTCCACATGTAAACGCCAAAAACGCAGTCAAACACTGTCAGGAACAAGCCAAATCCTAGACGTGTAGAAATGTTGGCCGATCAGAAGTGTAGAAACCGGGGAGGGAAAGAGTAAACAGGGTTTTATGCAGTATTTTGAAAAGTTGTTGTTTTGCTGGAAAGACACAAAAAAACATTTCTGGAAATTTTGTGTTACTTTTCAAGTGCCTTCATCATTTCAAATGTTAATAACCAAGGACAGTATTTTGGCTGGTATAGACTCACAACTTAGGAATGAACAAAATGTATACAGCATACATAAATTTCATTAAAAAAAATAATTCAAAACCGACGTTGGCGTCTGCATTTAGGTTGTGAGAGCGTCTGTGTTGAATGTAGAAGTTCACTCTGACGCCTTTGTCTTTCTAAATAGAGGGACAGTAACTGTGTGTGTAGATGTAAGCATGTAAAAACTGCACATAGTAAGATTAACAGCAACAGCATTTTATCTATATCCGCCATCAAAAAAAGGCGCACACGTGACTTCGTTATGTGACTCAGTTTTTGAAAATCTCCACCCTGGCAGGTGTTTTTAAAAATTTGTGTTTTCAGTGTTCGAAAGCGCTGTTTACGTGTGGACGAAAGGCCCAAACGCACAGAAAAAGCTGTGTTTTCACAAATACCTGTGTACGTGTGGACGTAGCCTAGATCTTTTTAAGCCCTAATTTTGTTGTGTTCAAAAGCATACCTGTGTTTCCTGTTTATCAGGGATACGTTGAACAGAAGCTTTGTTTGTTGTGACGTAACTTATTTATAGCAAACGCAGTGTTTTCATTGGCTGGTTGTTTATTCAGGCATTGGGGAGGAGAACCTTGCCAAGCTCATCCAGCATGCAAACATTCAGACCAGCAGCAACATTATTTACAACCTGCAGAACCTAGGCTGTAATATTATAGCTGGGGTAAGTTTCTCATGTTGTGGAATTGAGAACTTTATAAAACAAAAGTAAAAATCAGAATGTCTAACATACATATTGTTTTTCAGGGTCGCAATTCTGGGAAAACACTGCCAGACCGTAAGGCGCGTACAGAAAGCACATACCAGCTTTCCAGGTGGACACCCACCGTCAAGGATGTCATGGAGGTATTAAGCCCTAAGTCAGGTTTCAGATGTCACTAGCAGACCTGCTTACCTTTGCTCACAACACAGCTTTTATAACATCTGTGTTTCTGTATCACAGAATGCCATAGAAGACAAACTGGACAAAAAGCTGTGGCCATTCATCGCTGAACCAGCACCCATCAACACAACTCAGACTGCAGTCAGGTCTGTTGGTACTGACTCTCTTGTGTCTCCATCAGTCTCGCTTTCTCGCTCTCATATATATATCTATAGATAGATAGAGATTGATATAGATATACATGTAGATACAGATAGATCTACATGTAGATTTTTATTTACCAACAAATAATAAGTGGGGTAAATGACAGATAATGTTATAAAATAAAACCTTTTATCCCCTAAAATGAATCGGAGCCAAGCTTTTGACAAAGTGAAGTAGAGTTTAAAGGGTCAATTTCAGTCATTTTTGAATACTCTATAATCCCTAGGGAATTCCCATCATAATGATGGTGCTAATACTGACCACTATTGTAGATCTAGATTTACTCATAATCTGTGGAGTGTTACAGTATTTTTTAAGCAAAATGCAAAATTAACACTAATAATATATAATATAGACTGACTATAAAAACTCAGCAGTTACTGTTAGTATTTTCACATTCATACTTATTCAGGGTCAATTTTCTGACAACACAGTATGGAAAAGAGGCATTTTATGACAGTTGTATTAACTTTTGTTTGAAATAATAAATGACAGAAAATTAATAAATAGCTGAAAGGGAGCTGTAGTTTTAGTAATAGTTTTGTTTCACAATCACATTCAAAATTCTTTTACAGCAGCGCACGTTTTGGACACTGGCACAAAAATAAGTCTCCAATGGAGTATCGGTCTGGCCCTCGTCTTATTGTTTTTGTCATTGGTGGGGTGTCATACTCTGAGATGCGTTGTGCTTATGAAGTGACTCGAGCCACAGATGGGAAATGGGAAGTCCTGATTGGTAAGCAATTGCTAATTAAGAGATCATGCTGTTGAAGCTGACTGTTGAACTGCTATTTTATTTTTTTTGTTTTATTTTTTTCATTCATAGGATCATCTCACATCCTAACTCCAACCAGCTTCCTCAATGACTTGAAGACTCTGGACCAAGATGCTAATCCTAATCCGTAATCTCCAAGTCGGGACAACAATACTGCAGTAGGAGTCTGGTTGTTCCTTTAAACGGATGTCTTTCTGTTGTCCTGTTTAGCTTCTCTGACATCTCTGATGAGAAATCTTAGATGTAGCCATGTAAGGAAGCAGTTGTGATTATTCTATTATAGTATGCTCTTTTGTTGTTAGTTGGGTTCTGTATACAGCTGTGATTGAAATTGTATTTAAATAATAAATAAACATTATTAATGTTTTGGTTATTCTATTCATATTTAAATTCTTAATTTTGTTGTAATTGACTTGCCTAGTTATTTAGTCAGAAATTGTCACAAAGAGAGCAGCTCTCACCTCATAGAAATTGTAGCTGCACATATTGTATATAGATTTAAAAGTAGGTAAAAAATATTTTATTCTAGGTAACCCTCTACCCCTTCTTGAAATTTTCATCTCAGTAATAATGTCAGAACTGCTGTGTTATGACCGTTGCACATTTACTAGATACTTTAATATATTGCTGGGAGCTAGAGCAGTGGGTGCTTGTTTATTTGTTTTTGAAAATGAGCAATAAAAATAAAAGTATATTGAATTTAATTTGTCTTGTTTCTTTTCTATATGACTTTTAGAATGTTTTAATATTTTTGTTTTGGGATAAAAAAAATATATAGTTCATATTTTTCTGAAAAGTTTGCTAGTATTCTTCATATATGCAAATTAATACTTTTTTTTTATTATTTTTTTTTTTAGAACGGTTGCTGTTCAGAATAGGCCTCAGCCCC
This sequence comes from Pelvicachromis taeniatus, assembly GCA_015108175.1. Classification (NCBI taxonomy): domain Eukaryota; kingdom Metazoa; phylum Chordata; class Actinopteri; order Cichliformes; family Cichlidae; genus Pelvicachromis; species Pelvicachromis taeniatus. The sequence continues at coordinate 88,583 of VURO01007215.1, forward strand.
CTAAGCCAGCTCATCACTATGAGCAGACACATATATAGATTGAGGTGTGGAGTGATCATTAACAACATGTACATGGATGACTTTAAACTGTATGCTAGGAATGAGTGAGATATCAACTCACTGATCCAATTCACCAGGATCCACAGCAAAGATATCAGGATGTCATTTGGACTGGATAAGTGTGATCGAATGGTCACAAAGAGAGGAAAGGTAATCTTCATTGGAAGCGGTGGAATTTCCAGAAGACAGAGTAGCAGATATATCTAACGGCTACAAGCACCTGTGTATCCCACAGACTAACAGGAACATGAATAGTAGAAATATGCTTCAAGCAGTCCATACGCAGTCCTTACCGGTCATTGGATACCCAGGTGGAATAATAAGCTGGCCTCAGGAAGAAATAGATGTCACTGATGTCAACTCATAAAAACTCCTCATAATGGGAGGTCCCCACCCAAAGTCCACCACCCTTGGGGTCTATGACTAAAAGAAAGTGGGAAGGCAAGGGTTAGTGAGTGTTGGAATGGCCTTCCAGGATGAAACGAAGAACATTTTGTTTAAGCTCCAATAGTTACAGGCTATTGTAGCCTGTAACTCGCTTTCTCGTACTCAATCCAGACAGTGCATAGGCTGGTCAGTCTGGTCTTATAGTAATGAATGACTGCTCTAGGTAGCAGTAGCTGATGTTTTCTGGGAATTCATGTATTGGGCCATGTTCCTGTTCATTTTAGCTGCTATGATGACTGACTGGAGCTTCCATGTTGTGCTGAGGCAGGTTGTTGGTCAGCAGTTAGACTGTGGACTGGTCCTTTAAGGGGATCATACACTTTTGATGGTGTACCTTTTCAGGTGGTTAGCTGAGGCTGTGAGTCATATCTTTGCGGTTGCTAAGGCCTAAAGGTTGTATTTAAGGAGGGTGGAGATGATGACTGACCTGATGTCCTGGCTCCCCCTTCCTGTATCATTTGTGTTGTACCTCATAAATCTCTAGTTCTGATAGCAGTTGCTTTTTCCACATGTTGGAAAACTGAGCTACTAGATGTTTTGATGTCGGGTCCCACATCCTTTTCATTTAACCCCTTGCCCTGGGATTACAAGCATAATACCATTCTAGCATTCCTGTCTGTCTATCTGCCTGTCTGCCTGCTTGCTTGCTTCGCTGCCTGCCTGCCTGTCTGCCTGCTTGCTTGCTTACCTACCTGCCTGCTTGCCTGCTGGCTTACCTGGCTGATTGCTTGCTTACCTGCCTGCTTGCTTGCTTGGATTATGGGAAGTCAAAGTGGGGCATTTAAAAAATGTAAACATGAACCTTAAGTAAAGTGTTAGGTCAGAAAAGAGAGCATGCACACCTACCACGAAAAAAAGATCATCCCTCTGAGGATTATGTTTTCATCTGGGATTACAGATGGCAATATGAAGAATAGGGCAGGCACTGAGGTCTTAATGGCAATGGGTTAATACTCAGGACTAAACTATTAAAACCCTTCTTCCGCTTCATATCCAGTACACACTGAGAGAAGCATCATTTGGTATCATTCATTACAAAAGTACATTTTTGCAACACTTTTATTGCATCTAGTTTTCATTTGGGGTTTATCATTTTTTGTTTTTCAGTTATTTTTTTTTGATGGCAGCTGCTGGGATGGATTCAAAATCAGAACCCTGTGATGCTGTGCTGGTAGGATGTCAGTGTAAAACTGATTTCTGTGTTCTTGTTCTAATTATATAGGGAGGACCTTACGCCTTCGATTTTAGACAGAAATATAATCTTAATTCTTCTAATTAGTTAAAGAAATGTGTCTTACTGTTTTTAGTTCTTCATGATAGACACACCTATTGATGTGATACACTATAATTAATTTGTTTTTAATGTTTAATGTTAGTTTAACAGAACCTTTGTTGTGATATTGGAAAAAGCTTAGCCATTAGGATGAATTATCTTTACATTAAGATTCACATATGAGCTTGAGTCAAGATGTTCTGAAAAAACTGTTCATATTGAGAAACTATAATGTTGACAGTTCAAACAATTAAAAAAATCTCTATGCTGAATAGGAATCCCCAGAACTAGAGCAGATTCTGGACATGAGTTACTCACACCGTGACGAATGGACGAACAGTCTTGCACTCTTAAGTCCTGCTAAAATAGAGACCACATCTGCAGGTTGGAATGGTGACGAAACCACAGTACCGTATATATCTCCCTTTTTCATTCTTGCATCCCACAGCATCAAAAGATGAGCGATTAACCAATAAACAGGGACAATATCTCAACTCGCATTTATTGTTGCCTGGATTTAATTACCAAGTACTAGACTTATGACTGTAAAATAATGAGGGATACACTGTGCAGATAAGACTAATGAATAAATATTGCCTGTTTTCTCAGGAAAGTGGACCTAATGATCATCATGTCTCTGCACCTCATATCTCTGTAACTGAGAGCACTCCAGATAGAAACAGGAAGCATCTGTCAGTTCCAGTTGACCAATTACAGGTTCCTTCTCAATGTGAACGCTCAAATTCTATAAAGGTCTGTTAATGTTGTTATAACAGTGTTGTTCTGATAGCTGTAACAATTACAGATTTGTTGATGTTGACTTGTTTAATTCCATCTTATCACATATACATCACCTCATTCACTGAAACTTTGTCATGCTGTTTTAACCCAAAAAGTCAGGATCACCTGCTGAACAGCTAAAGTTCATGGAGATGATTACCTATGGCCAGCGTGGACGCATGGAGGACCAGTGCTGCTCAGTGGATCCTAGCAAGAGTGCTCCTTGCACACCCAGATACACAGAGAAAAAACATGTTGCAAGTATGTTAAACACGGCTGAAAATTCAATAAATCTGGCCATTTTAATAAATTGTTTTCATAATTTTAAACTTCCTTTATGAACTCGACTGCTTCAGGTTCTGACAGATTGAAAATTTATATTAAAATTTTGCTGTATTTGATCAGTTTCAGATCCTGAAATGTTCTTCAATCTGTTGGCCGACACTCAGAGCCGACGGCTCGATGACCAGCGAGTGTCGCTTCCATCGTTACCAGGATTACAAAATGAAAAGGGCACTTCTATGGGAGATTCAAGCTACTTGTGTTACATGGTCTCTAAAGTTCAAGTAAGGAATTTTCTTTATTCATCTGCTCTTTCGATTCAATATATCAAAATGCTGCATGGAACTTGACAGCTTGAAATGATGATTTTTTACTGCTATAAGTCTGTTTTAATGGGAATGCCACATTAAAACACAACCAGCTGTCAACGTATAGTATGGCTTTTTAGTTAGGTTTAATAACCATATTATTTTATGTATTTGTCGTCAACCTATTGATCTAAAATGCTGGCCTAATTTATTTTCAGGGCTCCAGAATGGATGACCAAAGGTGTTCATTACCTCAAAACCTACCCCCAGAGACACTGAGTTCATCAAACAAGGATCAGTTTGATTCTGGTTTAAACCCATCACTCTCAGCCTCCTTCAGCTCCAGTTCAGACATAAAACAGCTAAAAAGTGAGGATAAAAAACCTCAAAAACAGGTATTTCCGTTCTTTCAGTTATAGCCCCCAAAAAGAAATTGTATTAAATCAACACTAAACAATGAGGTTTTAGATCTTCCCATGTCTTTTTGCATGTGTTATATTTTTTGTTATTCATTCACTCAACTAAATTCACATTATCCCATCTAGTTCTTGACTCCAGCTGAACAGGAAGATCTTTTTACCTTAATTAGTAATTCCCACCATGGCCGAATGGATGAACAACGATGTGTCCTAAATGCTACTCCCCAGTGCACACCTAAGCACCATTTCAGTCAGAGTGAAATTCCCCAAGGTCAGAATACAGGATGTTCTCCCTTTTTTTTTTTTGCATTTGATATTTTTCTTAATGAAGCTAACATTTATTTCTTTTTCTCTAACATCCATTCCCCAGATTCTGATAATTTCTTCAGCTTGCTGGCCAGCTCACAGGGCCGGCGGCTAGACGACCAGAGAGCGTCCCTTCCTTCATTACCTGGAATACAGAATGGAGGTACCACATTAACACCAACTGCTGCTGAGATGGATGCAAGCTACTTGTGTTATCTGGTTTCCAAAGTCCAGGTTGGCCCCATATGTAACATTGCGAAAAGCTGTTCATAGCTTTTGTTTCTTTGTTAAGTTTATCAATTTTGCTTCAATTCAACTTTTTACCCACAGGGCTCAAGGATGGATGAACAGAGATGTTCTGCACCCCACATCTTCCAGAATCCGGATACCCCATCCGCTCAGTGCAAAAATACTCTTGTGTCAGGCACATCCGGTAAACCTCTGTGGAGGTCTGCCTCGTTAAACCGTGACAAAACTGAACAGCATGGGCAGGTCAATGTTCATACCACATATCACTCAGCATTGTTTTACCTATACTTTTTCTGCCCAATAATTTTATATTCCTTAAGTAAGCCTCAAAAACTAAGTAGTGATGGACTACAACTTTCATTATCTAGTCTTTTAAAGAAATAATATTTCTGTATTGATTGCTTAATGGCACCCTCTGTTTGCTATGTTTTTTGGAGAGTTGTCCCACTTGTTATTGCATATCTTTCTGTAAAAAAAAATTAGGGAATATCTGCAGCTGAGCAGGAGCAGTTCCTTAAAATGATAAGTCGCATACAAAGTGGACGCATGGAAGAGCAACGCTGCTTTTTACAACCCAGCAAAAGCACACCTTCCTCACCTACACACAATGGCAGTGCTTTGAATAAAGTACCCATAGGTCAGAAAAATGCACAGTGCACTTGAGTATGAGTATTTTGTCACTGAAATCTCAAGAATAATTGTTTCTCCATTACAGGCGCAGAAACAGAAGCATTCTTCAAAATCATCACCTCCAGTCAGTCGCGACGACTAGATGATCAACGCGTTGCACTGCCTACCTTACCAGGGATAAGTGGATATTCTGAAGTAGATATACAACGACATACAACAGCTGAAATCCCTGTAAGTTACACAACGTCTAAATTATTGGTAGTGTGAAAATTAAGAAAAGTGTAGAAAAATGTGATAAATGTGGTTATATTATTATTATTTTTTTATCTTTATACACTCCCACTGAAGTTAAGTGCATGCAGGACACTATGTGTCTCTCTCTCTCAGTTTGTCATACTTAAAGACCCAGCATATTCAACCATTAAATTTAACTGTAAATGGCTTTTATGTAGCCCTTAGGTTATCTCTTGTAAGCTTTGACTTGTCTACAGTACTGTAACTATATTGCCATGACCAAAATTTCTTTCATGGCTCTAAATTTAGTTACCACTCTGTCAAAAACCTCAATTAAGAGCTTTTTTCCACCGCTCTATTGCTGATTATGATTTATTAAATTACAACTGATCATTTGTTTTCCTGCAAAACACTTGCCAGTTCAATGGTCTTTCATAATTTCTGTTCTGTAAGGTCACTCCATTACCACAGATCACAGTGGCGAAATGTACACCCACAACTTCAAAAAAGAACTGTTCTACACCTGCCTCACAACCTCAAATATCTTATGGAAAACCTGGTTCCACTGAGGCCTTACCCAAATCTGCTTCACTTAGTCCCGAGGCAGAATTTCAAAAGTCTAATTTCCCAGCTAAGGTAAATTCTTCACTTTTCCATTTTTCAATACATTCAAGTTTGTTGACAAATATATAATATGTAATGTAAAAACACATTAGTAGATTAGAAGTCTTTTTATTCTCTAACCTCCTAGGACCTGGCATCCGCATATGTGGACATCACATTTTGGGTTGTCTAAACCAAAATACAAAATTATGCTCTACAAGGGCCTGATATCTACTTACGAGAACATTATACTGCCACTTTTTGATCAAAATTTAAAGCGAATGTCCTCATATGTGGATCTCATTTTTCTAAGAAAAAAAAAATCAGGTAATTCTTTGTTTTTACATTCATCAGGTCCCAATCAGCCCAAATAGCAAAGCGAAATTAAAAATGCATGCCATGAACGAGTTCGGGTCTTAGAGGCTAAAACTTATTATTTCCAGATTTTAAATGATCCATTGTCCAGTTATATGTTTCTATATGGGATAAATGAAAGCCTTTTTTGAAAGCCTTCTGAACTTGAAATAAAAAAGCTGAAATCCTAGTAAATGAAAAAAGCTGATAAGAGATTCTGAAATACTGTTTGAGTTCAGTGACTTGTGACATGTTACAGGTAACAGTGAGTGTATCTGTGAGCTTCACACATCAGGAGGTAAGTTGTAAGATATTTAATTACGCAAATGTATTGCCATAATAAAAGAAGTGCCTTCAGTACTTACTCTTTTCTTCCCTGACAAATAAACAGAAAAATGCCAATGAGCCAGCTGCAATCCCAGATGTCTATCTAACTCTTGGAGCCCCAAGAGACAACCTTGTGATACCTCTGGGTCCAGTATGTGGCAGACCACTGTCCTTTGACTTAAACTTTGTTATGAAGGAAGATGTTAAGTTCAGGCATCGCTCTCCAAGCCATTCCAGTCCCAGAAAAAACAACTCCAGGCCACCATCTCCCAACAAAGGTGCGGCCAGTAAAGCACATCCTACATGCTCACATGAACAGGGGAAGCTTGTGACCAGCCATATCAGTGCAGATGTAAACTGCTTCTCCCTGACTGAAAAGACTCAGCTGGAGAAAGGAATGGCTCAAGAAGGACAAAAAGGGAAAGGAGAACTTGGAAAGGTGAGGGAAAAGGCACAGCATGGAAAAGGAAAGGGCGCTGTAAAGAAAGACATGAAAAAGGGTGGCAAATAATGTACTTGTATTGTTATGTTGTGAGAAATATTATGGGATTTAAATGTGAAAAAAAATAAGTAGCAATAAAATTGTATTTGTATTGTTAAAAGCTCTTGTTAGAAATTATGTTGATTCTGCTTTATAGGGTAATTGGAAGGATAGTCCTTTGCTAGCTAAATATACAGTGCATATCTTGTCTATTGTGTTTTGAGATTTGCAAATTTTCCAAATGTAAATACACTGTAAGGAATTCTATTTTTTTTCTGTCAATTATAATTGTAATCTTGAATTAAAATCTTTGGTGTGGTAAACTCAGTGAAGATGTGACAAAAAAACAAAACAAAAGAAACATGATAAAAAAAAATAATACCAACATTAAATGGGGAATCATTTCCTTTGATCAAACTGAAATGGCTAAACGCAGTTTTCTGTAATTATGAACTTTGACATCTGCATTTAGCCTCGGCGCATACGGGTCGTCTACTCCACCCACTGAGCTGAAATTCTTATCTAGGAAAACTTGATTATATATAGTGGAACATGCTAAGCAATGAATAGAAAACACAATACTTTAGAAATTTTCACAATTTATTGAAGATTTACAGAGAATGTTGTTCATATTGTATGAACTCTTAAATGCTACAGCTGGATTGCATTTCCTATTCAGCCGAGTCACTTCCCTGAAAGCAAGAGAGGGAGATACAGTGCATATAGTTAGTGCTTATAGGGATATATTGTAGGAATGCAGCAATATTCATTTTGTATTGATGGTAAAAGTGTAGTAACATTTTTATGGTAGGATAGTTTGGTTAAGCTTGGATGTATTATTTGAGTGTCCTACAAATTGGCATTCACTTGACATTATCTTATGTACTTTTCAAAATAGAATATAAAAACTGTGACATTCAGTTTAAAAATATGTGTGTGGTTATGATATAATACTGTCAAAGAAAATGTACTACCTTGCCGACATCACGGCTCTTGGCTCTCAACTTGTTGACCTGTGACTCAGCAATGTCAGCGCGCTCCTGAGCTTCCTCCAGCTCATGCTGGACCTTCCTGAGCCTGGACATGTGAGTGTTTGCCTGCTCCTCCTGTGAAGGATTTACAAAAATACTGACTTAGTTATAGGGGAATCAATGGGCATGCTATAAACCAAGCTGAAGCAGATTTGTCATATAACTGTAACCGACTTACAGCCTCCTCAGCCTGCCTCTTGTAAGCCTTGACTTTGAGCTGCAGCTTGTCCACCAGATCCTGAAGTCTGGTCACATTCTTCTTGTCTTCCTCAGTCTAAACAAAATACAGCTGTTACTTAAGAAATGTTCTAGAAGAGACAAAGGGCATATATGCTTGTTGTTGGCAAAAGAAGACTTACCTGATAAGTGAGCTCCTTCACTCTCCTCTCATATTTACGGACTCCTTTAACAGCATCAACTCCACGTCTTTGCTCAGCTTCAAGTTCAGCTTCCAGTTCACGGACCTGTAATGCCATGATAAATAATCAACTTTGCTTCTAAATATACAAACAAAACTGAAATTCATATGATGTAATCAAAATATTTTTTTTTACTTATAAATGCATACAATATACATACCCTGGACTCCAGTTTCTGGAGCTGCTTCTTGCCACCCTTCATGGCGAGGTTCTCTGCCTCATCCAGACGGTGCTGCAGGTCCTTGACTGTGACCTCCAGGTTCTTCTTCATCCTCTCCAGGTGAGCACTGGTGTCCTGCTCCTTCTTCAGCTCCTCAGCCATCATGGCAGCCTAAAATGATTTTCTCAATTTAATTTATTTTAATTAATTAATTAATTTAAAAAAATCTATAGTAAGCTTTTATTAAGTGAAGTGTTTAATAGAACAGAAGAGTTAGATATTTAAACTCACGTCAGTGATAGCTTTTTTTGCTTTGTCCTCAGCATTTCTTGCTTCCTGCACAGCATCATCCACCTCACCCTGAACTTGGACAAAATCGGCTTCAAGCTTCTTTTTCGTATTCAGAAGACTGGTGTTCTAAAGGTTTAGAAAAAAATGGCATGATATAAATGTTGTATGTTGTAACTTCATATATTAGATATTTACAGTAAATGTATAATGTATTTCTTAATTAAAATTACATTACGTTAAATGTTTCTTGAAGTTAAAAACAAACCTGAGAGTGAAGCAGTCCGACACGCTCACTAGCATCAACCAACTCTTGCTCAGCCACTTTGCGTCCTCTCTCTGTCTGCTCCAGAGCAGCTCTCAGCTCCTCAATCTCAGCCAACATCAGACCATTTCTGCGCTCCACCATGGCGACCTGCTCCTTCATGTCTTCCTGTCCTCTAACTGCTTCATCAAGGTGCAGTTGAGCATCCTGATTAAATTGAAAAAAATCAATAAATAAGTACTTATTCTGTTTCTTTAATAAATGATTAGTAAAAAAACGTCACCTTGAGCTGTCCTTGGACATTCCTCAGTTGTTTCTGGGCCTCAGCAGCCTGTCTGTTGGCATGGCTCAGCTGAATCTCCATCTCATTCAGGTCTCCCTCCATCTTCTTCTTGACTCTCAGGGCATCATTCCTGCTCCTGACCTCAG
>VURO01007218.1:11812-27797 GCA_015108175.1 Pelvicachromis taeniatus
GTTGGGTGTGTTTTTTTTGGAGGGGGTGGTGTTGTGGGTGGGGGGGGGGGGGGGGGGGGGGGGGGGGGGCAGCAAATAAGCAGAAACTGAGATAAGAGAAAAAGAGTGCACCGACATTACGTTGCTTTCGTGACTCGCTGCTTAATTGAGCCTATCTAACATGTTTTTAGCTTGTTATTTCAGATAAATAACCCAATAAATGTTCCCCAGATTATATTATTACAGTTATAAAATGTACCCAGGGAATCAGTTCCTCCCCCATGCTCATTGTTTTTTATTGAGTTCCTCACCCACAGGAGCCAAATATAGAGCTGAAGATGTGATAGAAATAATGTGCAATACTCGGTTTGAGTCTACCCTTCCAAACATTTTAAAATGCACATTTTACCCATGCCTGACAGCGAGTTCACAAGACTTACAAAAGAAAGCCCTTTCATAACATTTGCGTCATTCCTTTGATGTCTAGACATTATATGTTTTTCTTTTCTTCTTCTTCTTCTTCTTCTTTTTTTGAGGAACTAAAAACCCTACATCTGACGGACTAGTATGTCATCTCCTAAGAGAGAGGTACTTGACTGAAGTCACTGTGTAGACAGTACAAAGCTTCCACATTGGTCCATATTCATGAAGGTGGAGCTATTACTGACATATTTTCTTATGGGAACAAATCACCAGTTGGGTGTAAAGATGCAGCAGCGTAGACTACAATCTCTGGAGCTTTGTCACATTCAGCTGATCTCAGTCCACTGTGTGGTGCCTGTTGTCTGGGAAAGTTCTCATGGATGGAACAGTTTCTGGGCCCACTCCCCAATATAAGAATCCGTGGGTGGATGGTAAGACAGAGGGCTGGCAGGAGGTGAGATGTGCAGTGGAGATCAAGGTTTTAAAAGCAAAGTTAGAGAGAGCTAAAAGAGACAGAATGTGAGAGCATCTGTTGTGTCTGGTGTGCTCGTTTGGTTTCAGCCTCCACTTTTTCAGAATTCAATCAGAAGCTGATTATCTATTTCTGAAAGGGATGGGAAAGTCACATTATGGTGTGTGATAAGCAGACAGACCTCCTCTTTGCACTAAATGAAGCTGAATTGCCCTCGCTCAAGCAGCTGTAAAAACTACAAATGGTCACAGCATCACGACAAATATGTTACATCAGCAAACCTCCAGAGAGGGAGAGCAGATCTGCATTACAGAGCTGCTGTGCACATGCAGGATTCACTTTAGACCAAGTTTTTCTCACTTCTCCAGCTGGAAACAAAAGGGCACAGTGTTTCTTTCTTATGACAACAATAACTTCACGAGGGTTTAACAAAGGGTTAAAAAAAAAAGATCTGTTTCACTTTTAAGTGTTTGATATTTGAAGCCAACTCATAAACGCAAAGAACGAATGCCATTTTTTCTCCCGTGTGTTCTTATGACAACATTTCTGTGTCTCTGCTTGTGTTCCTCCTCCTTTCGATAGCGCTGAACACTGGAGTGAGGGTTAGCAACAAGTCAATAACCACAACACAGCAGAGCAATAAAGGTTATGGGGGGATTGTATGCATGTAGACTGCTAAACGTGTGTCTACCTGTATGCGTTAGTGCGCTGGCATGGGGAAAAAAAGCTTCTGTAATGCGTTACGAGGCCTCGGTATTCCTCCTCTACCTCATTAGTGCTGATTTACGCCACAGCTAGGTGAAAGAAGGCAGCGTGGACCTCCCTCCCCCACCCTTCCCTCCACCCTCTCCATTTACACACACACACACACACACACACACACACACACACACACACACACACACACACACACACACACACACACACACTGCCCTGCAATCCCACCTATCTCCCTTTTCTCTCCCTCTTCCCCTATCTCTCTCCTTCTCATTCTCCTGCCGCGCGCAGACAATGGGGCCCTGGAGAATACCGGCTTGTGCTGAATTATTCAAATCAGCAGTGGCAGCAAGCCGGAGAGCAAAGGAGAGAGGCAAGGAAGTAGAGGAGAGAGAGGGTGAGAGAGCTAAAACAGTAAGAGAATGCAGGATGATGGGAGGAGGATTTGGAGGGAGAGAGAAGCAGACAGAGACAGAGGAGGAGAGAGAGAGAGAGAGAGCGAGAGAGAGGCATTGTAGAAGCGGTGAATCTCGTCTCTGCATGCAAATCGCCTCTTGCTCCTCTTTCACTCCCTCGCTCTCTCCCTCTCTATGAGTCACCCCCTGCCCTTCACTGCTTCATTAATACACATCTGTAACCTGGCCCTCCCCTCCGCCTCCTTCCTCCGCTCACTCCTAAAGAGGAGGAAGATAGAAACAGAGGAGTGGGGTGGAGGTGGTGGTAGAAGTGATGGTGTGTGTGGGGGGGGGGGTTTCGACAGCAGCAGCACGCTGCTGGCAGGAGGAGAATGCGCCGGTAATTAGCCAGCACCGGTACAAACGAAAAACCCAAGAAGGAGAAAGGAGAGAAGTAAAAAAAAAAAGAAAACGAAAAAGAGCAAAGCTCTAAAAACAAGCCTCCTGCCAGGCTGAACTCCCCAGAGGCAAGACCTGGACATGACGGTGTGCAGTCTGGGAACAAAGGAAGGAGAGGCGAGCTGGGAGGAAAGATGGGAGGCTGAAGAGTGGGCCCATGACAGCACCTGCAGAGATAGAGAATCTGATTTTGTGTGTGTGTGTGTGTGCGTGCATGTGCGTACATGTGTGTGTGCAGGCATGTAGGCATTATTTTCTTGTGATTGTGTGCGCCTCTCAGTGAAGGATGCCTTTAGATGTACAGATACGAGATTCATCACCAGAGTGTCTACCTCAGACTGCAGAACAGCTATGTTTATTTGCATTATATTCAAAATAATCTTCTTCAAAGTTACAAGACTACTGCCAAGACAAAGTTCCCATAACACTGATTGGCTGTCTAAATCCACTTTCATACTTATTGCTTTGAGGCTGCACAGCATTAGATATTTGGACAAAAACGCTAACAACGAGCCAATTTTTTTTTTCATGTTTCCAGGCAGATCACGAAGCATAATAGCAACAAGAGTAATTGATATTAACAACAGAGGTATGTTAAAATGATGGGGATTTTTTTTTCTTTTTATAGGAGCCTCAAACATCAATCCAGGCGAATATTTTTCAAAACATGTAACAATCCATTTTTATACTTGATGGGATAAAAAAAAAAGCAGATGGAGTCTTCTATGATTTCCTTCAACAATATCATAAAAGTGGCTCCTCATCATTCAGGTGTCATTGAAGGTTAATGAACTTAAGTCAAATGAACACACTCTGACTTGTCCTTACTAATTAACTAAGAGCCTTTAAATTTTGTATTCCCACATTTTTAATACAGCTTCAAAAGAGAGTGTAGGTGTGTGTGCGCGCGTGTGTGTGTGTGAGAGAGAAAGAGAGAGAAAACTTGACCCTTGAGTCCTTTACTAGCCTCATTAGCGAGAGGACTGGGTTCATTAAATGATGTGAGTGAGCTGTGTGGGCTAAACGCAGCTCACACACTGAGAAGTGGCCCCAATGTTTTTACTTCAATTAGTGTAGCTTTTTGTTACTGAGGAAGAAAACAACAGAGTTGTTGGGCTCACACACCTCGGCATGGAATATGACATTGCAAGCTGGGTTCATCTTTCACACCTGAGTAAAAAATATCTCCGCAGGTATGCAACGAAGGGTATTTTAGGGAGTCACCATGTGGATGTTTTGCATTGCCATAAGTGGGACTAATCATTGGCTTTTATGCATGTTATACAAAAAAGGTGGAATTTCTTCTCTGTAGCAAGGATCGACCAAATGCAGAATATTGATTTTTAGCCAAAATGCATTTATAATTCAGCTTAACTTTAAAGATACAACCAGCATCTTCAGAGTTCTTTTGAAAATAAAAGTATGGCGCACGTATGGAATTTTAAAATTGACACCTTAAAGGCAGTGAGCACATTCGGCTATGCTCCTTTCTTTCTCCCTATCATTGACGCTGTATAGCCTCTCATGACTTGGCTGTGGATCGATGCATCCCCCTGTGTCTGAAAGCGTCAGGCCCGTCCAGCCATGCAGAACCCCTGGAGAGACTGGCTGTGGTTTGACATGCTCCATGCTTTCTTCCAGCACAGCAGCAGCAGGCTGCCCAGCTTCCCTGCACACCTTTTGTCAGCCCGGTGTGCTCTGTGGGAGCTGGTCTTGGCAGTCCTGGTTACAGGGCTCAGATGGACTGCTGATGGTGCCTTCTGCCCACGAGCCCCATGAGGGCCGGTAGAAAGGGTGAGGGAGACAGGTGTTTTTATGTTCCACTTGTTGCTCCCGCATCCTCACCCACCTCTGCACACACATGCCCCAACATTGATTTCTGGAGAAAACTGGAAAAAAATCAGAAAAAGGGAAAGAAAAACAAACCACGGAGGGTATGGGTTGGAGGGCAATAAAGGGCCATGATGATGTGATGGAATGAAAACTAGTTTAATAAAATCTGCTTAATAAAACTCGATAGACGTGTCCTTTAGGATGCAGTTTGTGACAGAGGCTTTCCTTTTGTGTACAGGCCTGTGCATATGGTTTCCTATGGTAACATACTCCCACCCTAAGGCAAGAAACGCACTTCCAGGAAATCTATTTTTCTCAGCACTCCCCAGGCAGTCTTGAGTAGTCCCTTCACAGTCATCAGAGCCTTTTTGCAAAATTATATGAATATTACACTAGGAGCAGGCATTATGCAGGGTGTCTAGGTTGACGACTGAAGCGGAGTCAGGTCGTTTGGCCCAGCAGGTTGCGAGGCTCTGAGTAATCAGGGTTTGGGGATTCTAATTAGGACAATTAAGTCCTAATTACAATGTAAACACATACTGCTGCCAAAACCCTAGACCCCTAGAGTGAGGCCTTTGTACCGTAACCTCCCATTCTGCTCTGCTGTCTAAAGAACAGCATGGACCCCATATTGTACAATCTTAACATGGATAGATTAAAACTGCTTTATGTGGCAGCAGAATATTACTTTAAAAAAATGACATTTAACCTTTGACCATTAACAGTAAGCTCACCTATCAGGTAATGTTTTAATCATGTATTTTCCATGATGCCTACAGTTTTATCCATATATTCATTTTCTTTGTTGCTTGTTGAAATATGGCTGCAGCAAGGTCAGTGAAGGCTTTTGAAATGTATAACTTCTGAGACATCTTTCATGTGCTAGATTTCCACTGCAATCAGATTTATGTTAAAAGAGCAGTCCAGGCTGCAGCACTGGATTCCTTCTAGACTTCCTACAACATGACTTTATGCGAGTAGCAGCCAATGTAGCCTCAAGCCACTTGCCTCAAGCATCAATGAGTAGGGCAGGCTAAACTGGTCTAGGATGCTTGCTTGTTTCCAACTCCACTACTACAACTACTACTTTTCTCTTCATAATGGCTTTGTGCTCCACAGGGCCTGTAAAAAGACTTTACTGTTTTATTTCACCAGATTTCCATAAAGTTATTCATTTAAATTAAATTAATGATATTTAAAGCACTTTTTTTTTTTTTAAAGAAACAACAAAAACGGCAAGAAACAATACATTAATATTTGTGGTATTGGTTCTTTTGATTCATTACAATATAACTTTAATAATATTTATTTTTTTCTCAAATTAAGAATAACAACATAAATGACTCATACATGTATGTGCCATATATAAGTAAAGCAGGTTTTTGCTAGTAGCTAAAATTGTGGCTACTTTATTCGTTATTTACAGTTTCTACTCAGGGGAGCCGAGCCACTGTGAGATGAACTTTGGTGAAAGGAGGAAGAAGAATTACCCTTGTGGTCACAAAAGAGGGAAAATACAACAAGCCTGACTTGGCATTCTGGTAAACCTGCATCATTTTTCCTTCTAGTTTGATCTCAGCAAATGTTAGCTTAATGTGCTATTCTTGTAGTCTATGTCTAGCTAACTCTAGTGGGTAAGTGCAACACTGTGTGTAATTTTGCTTGCACCCACTTCTTGATATTTATTGTTTAGAGACTTTACTTTGAATTAATAAGAATTAAGTAAGAATTAATACAATTATTAGTAGTATTTTCAAACTGAAGCTAGAAAATGTGTTCATGCAAACTCAAACGTTAGCTCTCAAGCAGCTACATGGAGACCAGTCCAGACAATTTATTAACAGCAATCTACCGTCCCACAGATTCAAAACATGGATTGATATTATAGCTGTATTACTCTGAGACTCACCCATAGAGGAGACGGTTTTGCAGGAGTGAGGATTACAGTGAGACCAATGGGCTATCATGTGTAACTGTGAGGCAGCGGCAAATGGTTTACATGGCTCAGGGGTCAGGTAGGAGGGCCCCTTAGCAGAATATTGCTTAGGCCCCCAGGAGGGTCAGGACCAGCTCTGGAACTAGTTAATTCAATCTCTTTTTTTAAAGAAACTGGCTGCCTGGTGCTGATTTTCAGATTTATTGAGTGTACCAGCGGTAGAGTGGTGGGATGGCCACAGGGTAAGGCACTAGAAATGTTCTCGTATTTTCTAATCTCAGTGTTGACAGATATACTTCAGTTAAACGTATAATGTAGATATATGCATATGACTATACTTTCAGACCATTTTAGTGGGTCTCCTTGTGGACAGAAATTCAGTGAAATGAAGAAGAACAGTGTGTAGCAGAAAATACGCTGCATGCAGATGATGGTTTTGAGTAGTGCTGAGACTGTTTAAGTAATTATGGATGGTAAGATGTGCGTTGTAAGTTATCAATGACTAAATAGCAAAGTTAAGTGAAGCTTCACTTAGACTGAAAGGGGTATACATGATTTCTAATCTAGCCTTACTTGCTGAAGCAGAAAAAGGATAGCCACAATCACAGGAAAAACTCAGAGACTGAATAAAACAAACACATAGCCACTAGATGGTGATTGTTGTGGTTGTAGAAAGACTTCTGGTCCAATAGAAGTATAAGGAAAACATTTTTCTGTCTTGCCCTCTGTAACCACTTTCTGCTGAATTTATGGGCTTAATCACGGTTTTGGTCATGGCAAATAATAAAATTAAGTCTATTTTGTACATCTTTATCACACCATGTTTCCAAAGAACGGATTATCTGTGAATGCAGCAGAAGTGCAGGGTATTTGCTTTCATCTGATCATGTTTGAGCTATTGTAATTGGGTCCCAGTCACAACTCTATTCTCATGCCTCCAACTCATTCAAAACTCAGCTACCATTGCAAGCAAAACCACATCACTCCCAACCTCACCACATTGCACTGGCTATTTGTCCAATAGAATCAGATCTGATTTGAAACTTTTAATCATTAATTTTAAAGCCTTAATAGAGTTGCTTGTACCTACATTATGGATTTAGTCATGGCTAATGAATGAAAGTGATGCCTGCGTTCCTCAGGTCAGAAGGTCATAATTGAGACCGTTGTCATTCCCGACGCGTAACATACCGACGATTTGTCACGTCCCGAGGCGTCTCACAGGAACGTGAAAGGTAACCCTCTGCGTCCGTATAATACGCGCTGGATTGTGGATAGAATCCACTAGAATGACGCTCCCGGCGGCAACACGTGTTTCACCTGTGTATTCCGGCCTTAACCATAACCTTATCCCTGACCTTAATCTTAAAGACAGCCTTAATGGTGTTAGATAGTGTTTTCCAAAGCGATTTATGATAAGAAAGTAAAATAAATGTACATGTGTAGATTCAGTCCAAACGGTTCTCATGTTTCCTCCTGTTTCTGAACACTTGACATAGAAACGTGTTGGGTGGCCAACGATAACATGCCGACGATGTCACGCTTTGGGAGTGAGAACGCGTTGGATAATTGTCCCCACAGCTCACTTCATTACAAAAGGAAATCTGGCATGTGTTTTTCAATCTTTTATCATAGAAAGGCAAATAAAGATAAACACATATGAAATGTTCTAGTGAATCATCAAGAAGACAGAAATGATGTTAAAAATAATTCCAACTTCTGCAAGGCTGCAAATTTTGTAGTCATTCAAATTTATTGTAGGCGTCTCTCTGAGCAAAGGGAGAGATTCTCCTTATGAAAGGCTAATGTCCAGTTTTTCACTTGGTCTTCTGGTGGAATGTTTGTTTGTGAGATGAAGTTTTTTAGTCTTTGAATATTCACTTATTTCACTGGATAATTTGGTTCTTCACAATTGGAACAGCATAGAAATACCACATCCGAAGCAGAGTTAATGATGTCAGCACTCATTTTTAAATAACCATCTAATCAGTGCAAAGCAGTAATACAAGAACTGACAAGTTGGTTGTTTTCTCAAGAGCTCTAGAGGCTCGAGACCAAATTTGTACCGCAATATTTCTTCTGGTGATTTCATGATATATTAATTATATACTACTCTCAGTAACAGTTTAACCCCATCGTCTGTTTAGACAAAGAAGAAACCGCTTACATTGCCTTGAAATAAATACACAATACATCTAATATAGGATGTCGTGTGCTAATACTGGCAGATATTAGCTGGCAATACTTTGCCAACCAGTATTAAAAACAAAGAGGAGAGAATAACTTAGTAACTGGGGTAACAGAATGTAGAGTGGTAAGTTTAGATGCCTCGATGCAAACAGGAGAAACATGCAAGTGCCAAGAACTACTACATTGGACAAATTTTGTAAAACTGCTTCAAAAACTAAACTACAAATGGAAATGAAGTCAGGGCAAAGCTAGCAAGTTGTAAACCCATATGTGATAAGTACAGAAGTTCTGATTTTTAAAATAGAAAGAATTTTTATGTAACATTTTTAGTGTAATATAACATTATAATCTAGATAAACAACCACTTTGAGATTTTCTACTTTATACTGAGGCATTAGTAATGGACTTTATTCATTTGCTATTTTAAGCAATATGTTCTAAATGTTCTTAGTTACCTGTCATAGCAGTCAGTAGTACAGCAGACTGCATTTCCACACCCAGCCCACCTTCAGCACCACATAAGCATCCTAATTGTCACGCCACTTCCTATTACACATGTCATTCCTCATGCCATGCTCCCATGCTCATGTGCCTGGCAAGCTGCTTACAGGGGGGTGGAACGTGAAGCAAGGGCAAGATGACGAGTGTTTATGGTCGTGTCACTCAATCTTTAGCCATTAAAAAAATAAAAAAATAATTTGTTAAACTATTCTTCTTCACCAAACTAAAAACATAAAGAAAATCTTTGGAGAAATTAGCAAAAATTGTAAATAATCATTTGAAGATAATATTTTTATCACTCTATCCACTCTGAGATAAAATGATCCTGTTCAGTAAAGCAAGTACTTGTGTAACCAAATGCATTTACAAAACTGTTATTTTTAAATTACAGTTTGCAGCAGTATTTTAGCCATGTTAGTGAAAGTGTCCTTATATTTAATAAAGGAGGGTGTTGTCATTTTAATGCAACTTCACAAAAAGCAAATTTGCTAACGTTACTCAGAGAAGAAAACTATAATCACTGTGCGTTTTCATGCAGCCTCTGGGCAGGAACATCTGGAAAAAGCAGTGTTAAGTACGCGAGGAATGCATTAGAACAGCTTGATATTACACAGCTTTTGTTCTGTCTCATTACCTCGGCAAATGTAATCTAGGACTCCGAAAAATATTCTTCTGAGCACATCACATACACTCTCCTTGATAGTATTTCCCAGGTACACTCTTTCCTTCTTTAGAGCTGTTGCACCTGACAACTCCTCCACCCCAACCTGCCACCACTTGAACAAAAGCAGAAACTATATTTAGCGACTGAGGCAGGGAGCTGAGGCCACTCATGGTTGACTGGTCCTAAGGTGAAGGCTTTGTCCAGGGGAGCAGGGAGGAGGAACCTGAAGCATTTGAAGCAAATGAGACAGTTTCACAGTGGTGATGATCTCACTTCCTGCTTGGCAGGTCTTGTGGAGCGACCTGCAATGGTGTTGTTGAGAGGCTGGCCTGAAGCCACTGTAGGAGGACGTCTGTGCGCTGAAATGTGGGGGCAGAAATTCATACGGGCACACATGACACACATTAATCACTGTGGGAAGGAAAGGGAGAGTGAGAAATAATAGAATTCCTCAAACCTTTTTATTTCCACGAGCCATTTTCAATATCCTTCATGGGAAACATAGTGGCGAGGGGGGCATTTAACCTGACCAACAAGTCAGCATCCTAAATCACTCTCACAATGTGTAAGCGTGTGTGTGTGCTTCTACTTTGGTGCAATGCAAAAATTGTTTTCTAGCAGCTTGGAGACTAGTGAGACAGTTCTATGAAAAAGAGAGCAGTTAACAGCGACAGTTACAATTATTACAGTGCCTGTTTAATTCAAGCTCACTCAGTAATAACTGACAAACATTAGAAAATAATGAAGAGTAGGAGTATTCTGGCTTTTTTATTGAGATAAAATTTTCATTTCATCTTGTAGATTTTGTTGTTTTTAAAATTTCAGAACTTATGTTAAACAGCTGCTAATGATTATTTCCGAAATTCAGCTCTTTAATTTGGCTTCAGGAAAAGTTATCGGATTTGTTCCTGCTGCTTTCATGAGCACTGCTTTAGCTGCAGCAGTCAGCTCCTTAAAGTGAACCATACTTAGCATCAAATAGCAGATGGGTAAAGTTGGCACCTAGCTAGTAAGTGTAACAGAAAGATTATGCTACATGCATTCACAATGCGTTTACATGAAATAACCCAACAGTAACACGTCCTCCAATCACAGTTCCAGAAATCAGCAGTTTTAGTTTACATTAAAGGTAAAGGTCTTAAGCACAGACTTAAAAACAAATGTACCGGACCATCACCCAATGTAAGCTTTACGCCACATCTGACCTAAATTAACCTAAATCAGTACTAATTATGACAATCATTTATTTTCTGTGATGGTTAATCCACCTGTATGCACAACCTCTTTAATCAGAATTATATTACCGATGCTAAAATATACAGGGTTTGTCAAAAAGAATCATCAGAATTAAAAAGACTATAACTTAAAAAAAAAAAAAAATGGGCATAGAAGTTGGCATTACATTTTAAAATGCGTGGCTGATTTGGCCATAAAATGTAATTGAAATGAATATAAAGTTTTATAATAAAAACTTACAGTGTTCACAAGTGCTCAGTGTGTCCCTCCGTGGACACGTGGCATATGTACATTTGGTAGTCAAACTTGTCCCATAGGTTTTCAAGCAAGTCTTGAGTCACTGCAGCCACTGCTGTTGCTATGCTACGATTTTAACAGCCTTGTATTTATTCTGTTTAGCCATGAATTTTCAAATTTCTGGTTTTATTAAAAAAAAGGGGAAAAAATAGTAAAGCACACCTGTGTTATTTAAATTTGACATTACAGTTATTTACTTGTATGCTTGATCAGAAGAATCAGATTTTACTGGTTGACTGTTATGCTTGATCATGTAGGTTCTCAGTCACCCAGGTCACAGTAATCAAAAGCAACTGTACTTCTTTAGTTAAGTTACTTTAGTTATTGTTAAACGAATACTTTTACTTCAGAGAAACACTACGTAGGCTACTTTTGTGCTTATATTTGACTTATGCTGTGTCACTGCTATTGCACTATAATGCTGCTGCTGCTGGCACCTTGGATCAGTAGATTCACACTTCAGATTAGGAAGTGTGTCACCAGTGACAGCAGCTCATTGGAAAAGAAGGATGGAAAATGCCCTTTATTTACTTAGAGCTACGAATTCTGCTGCCTGCAAGCTGCAAGCATCAATAAAACATTGTTCAATTTTTCTTTCTTGTCAGAAATATTTTTATTGCAAATTTTCTTAAAACATTGTGATATAATTTTAAGGCTATATCGCCCATTTCAATTTTCCACAAACTGTGCTGTTTAAGTTGCTTTCAAGGTGCCATAAAGTCTACTTCTGTGTTACTCCTGCTAAAAAAGGATTATTGCGAGTCAGTTACTGCATTTAGTTTTACATTTTTAACATTATAATTTACCATTTAAGTTCTGTAGCAGTGGTTTATTTACCAAAAATATACCAAACAGCCAACATTCAATTTAAAACAAGTCAATTTGAAATCATCACAAGGCACAAGCGTTCAACAAAGCAGTTTGTGTTTATGCTCAACGATGTCACTGTAACTCATGTGGCTATGGTAAACATTCTCACCTTAGGAAGGATTCTTAGTATCTGTAAAATTATGATTTTATTCAAACAAAAGAGAGAAATCTATAAGTAATTTGTCACAAAGTGAAAGGTTATATTGGTTTTATATTTGTCAGGTCTGTAAGACTGCAGACATTTAACGAAAGGAGATTATCATCAGTAATGTTAGTTTGGTTTAGCATCTTAGAACATCCTCAGGGTTTGAGATCGTTTGTGTAAAGCATGTTGATTTAAGCTTTTCATTACATACAGTAATGCTTAAACATGACTGATCATTTGAATACCCTGCAGCTGGTGATAAACTTTTTTTTTTCTGTCTGAAACATGGTTCATAAAACAAATTGTTATTATAAGAGACATAAAGACATTTTGCGAGCAGCAGCTAGACTGTGGATCCAGAGACAGCTGAAAAGGAGACGTTGTGTGCAGAACCTTTCCTGTGCTTCTTCCTCTTTTATGGTTTGACCTTTCTCTTAATTGGCTGCCGTGTCTTTACGCTAAGATTCTGTTGGTCTCCTAGACAATTTTTTCTCTTTTTTTTCTCAGCTAAAGCGTCTCCTTATGACCTATAAATTGGAAGTACTTTAACCTTTCCTGAGTGTTCACTTTATAGTGCTCGCTTTATTCTTTTATTATGCAGATGAGATGATTCTTTTTTTTTTCCCTAAGATTTGAAATACCCGCTTATATCAGTCACACCTGTTGTTTATTATTATTCTCTTATTCTTAATGTTTTATTGTGAAACTGCGTTTTAAAGACTGCACACACAGCAAAATAATGTAAATCCAAATGCAGGTATTCACTTGAGTGTAAAGAAACTCATTCATATTCATTATTTCAGATCACTTAAAGATTATATTATCATTATTGTCAACATTTTCAAGCTTAACGAACAGTATAATATTCCTCACAAAATAACCATGACATCTTATTTTGAATGTCTTATCCCGTTTTGGATAAAAACCATGACATGTGCATGAATCAACCGTCTATTAGGCTAAACAAGGTTCATAATATATCTGCGAGAGTGTATGTGTGCACTCATAGTGTAATATACTTGATGTATTGATATGTTTATTTCAATTTATTTCAAGACCTCATCCTGTGGCTCTGACCCTGAAATCAATACCTTCATTTATGGTCCACCACCTTCAATCAATTGTGCCCCTGTCTCCTCCCCACAATGCACTGCCTGTGACTGGACACATGTAAGCAGAGCTCCAGCTCTCTGTCTCTCTCTTTTCTTGCCCTCTGTGTCGCTGTGCTGTGGGAGGTAACTGGGCACTCAAGTCTTAGATTGGCTACTGGTCACCATCCTACAGCTTTCACTTTGCTCTCGTGACCCCCCTTTCATTGGTGTCCTCCCCCAGCTTTCACCTTCCTGCTCATGCTCATGACAAGAAGCTATATGTCTGTGATTCATGAAAAACAAAGTGCACAGCTCGAGGAGAAACGAGAGAAGCACGTGCAACACAAATGCAAAGGCTGCTTAGTTCTGTCATGAACCTCTTCTCTTTCACTGCTGAGCTTTTTTGTCTCACCGTTTCTGACGCCATCAGCAGAAATGCATAATCTTATTCCTTTGAAATATTGATGCTGTGTACATGGAGATATGGTGTGCCATCCTTTTGACCACAATCCAAAATTCTATAAGCAATGCTGCTAAGATCATCGCCGCAATTTAGGCGAGGTCACCTCCTTTTAGAACAGCATAAGGTCGAAGAAAGCCAGGAGGTTTTATTCTTCTTAAAAAGCATGCATGAGCTGGTAGTATTGCTCAAACAGCCCTTTGCCTTCTCTGGATTTATTAGCCAATTTCCACTACCATTGTCTTTCACTTCAATCTCAGAAGTGAGGGTGCAGCGGGCAGAATATAGGGCTGCAATCATCCAAGTGTGTGGCGACAAAACCTCCAGCGCTTGCACCTGGAACTCAATAGATATTCATGAACATTCTCGTATTTAGAGAAGGAAATAACTTAATACCGACAGTGTCGATGGAATAATAGCCATTTCCTGCCTGACTTGCAGCCCCTCAGAAAATGAGATTGCGCTGGCCGTCATTTTTCT
Organism: Pelvicachromis taeniatus; assembly: GCA_015108175.1. Taxonomy (NCBI): domain Eukaryota; kingdom Metazoa; phylum Chordata; class Actinopteri; order Cichliformes; family Cichlidae; genus Pelvicachromis; species Pelvicachromis taeniatus. Next base: position 25,961 of record VURO01007218.1, read on the forward strand.
TGTCTGCTGGGTGTTTCCACGCTGAAGTCTATGGCCGCCGCTATGCTCCCTGCATTGGCAATGAGGTACAGATAGAGAGAGGGCGAAAAAAGAGCGAGGATGAGTGAGAGAAAGGGTGACTTTAACAGTAAACAGAGGATTTGTTGTCAAATTCACAGTGAATAAAAATGAAGGTTAAAGAGAAAATAAAAACATAAAATGTAGCAGAATTGTAATATGTATAATTTTGTGAAACACTAGCACGGCGTGTCGCATCCCACCCTGGTTTCCTGTGGTAAAAGACCTTCTAGGCTTTAGTGTAAACAGGAAAAAACCTGATCCAGCCCAGAGAGTGCTGTTCCCTCACTGAGCCAAGGCAAATATTGCATTCGAACCATGATTAAGATTGATTACTTCTGTAAGAGATGGGGAAACGAGCATATACACTAAGGGAAAGAGACTGAAAAAAAGGAGAGTGAGAAAAAGAAGATAGAAGAGGAAGCTGAGTGACATGAATGGTAGCCTGACCTGAGAGACAAAGGAATCTTTCCAACTATTCCCTACCATTACTTGGCCTGTCACGTTACCCCCACCACTGCTCTTTTAAATTAACCAGCTCACAGAGGACTTCAATTCTGCAATCCTCTCTCTCTCCTCCACAATTAGGTTTCTCTCTTTGTAAGCTTTCCCCGACTCTTTCTTTTACCAAGGCCTTCATCGGCATGGACATACATCACAATTTTCCTTTTCTTTCCATTTTTCAGGCTTATATCCTCTTCATTCATCAAGGTTTTGTGAAGCGAGGGTTATAAATACTAGTACAATAGAAAATCTTCCACAAACATAAATTTGGACCTATAAGAAACGAACACAGGCACAATTTATGCACCAAGTGATGCATACAAATCCGCAACATATTCTTAGTAAGTTCAACAAAGCTTGTCATGTTAAATTGTAGCTAATACTGAAAGTTTGAGTGCTAGCAGGCATTTTTGAGTTTAAGCCATTCAAATACTCAAAGTTAATAAATTAAAGGTAGAGTGCGTAACATCTCGTCACTAGATGTCAGTAGATTTCAGCTGAATTCTGTCTTCTTACCACTCCCAATTCACGTGCGTAATCCTAGCTATGCTGGCCGCTGTAGGACAAACAACTGTGTCTGCTGTTCATCTTCAGTGATTGTAGGTTGTCATCCATTGTTTATCTCAGCTGTCAATATGTGTCCATGTCTATTTACTCTCGAGAAGGCAGTAAAACATTCAGGGCTGTCTTCTGTCCGATGACAGTGAAACTAAGGTGAGTTGTTGAGGATATCCTAAACTTTTCTCTCAGGAAGCATTGCAGTTTTTATAATATATTACAAAGTATTACAACATTCCTTTGAAATGGATCTAACATTGTTGGACTCAAACACTTAGTAAATAAACTCATACGACGTGAGAATATAATCACACTGTTCAACAGAGGGAAAGTGTGTCAGCTGCCCAGAGACAATATCCGGGATAAATAAGCACGTTTAGGCACTTTTTCGTGTGTTAGAGCCATGACTTCACTTCAGGACATAAGTCTTGAGATGAGGAGAAAGAGAATGAGGTGGAAATGACGAAGGAGAACGAGCAGCACTGGAGGAGGAGAAAGACATCATGAGAAAGAAATGATGAAAATAAGCATGCTGTAATCTTAAATACCGTAAAAACTTCTAATAGTGGCCTGTCTCTTATTGACGCCCGTTTCTAATAAACGCCGGTTAGAGAACATGTCACGGCAAATAGACGCCGGTCTCCAATAGTAGCCGGGCGACCTTCAACCCGGAAGTTCCTCCGCGCTGTCTTCTTCTTCTTCTCTTTAAATTTTATTG
>VURO01007221.1:1303-28770 GCA_015108175.1 Pelvicachromis taeniatus
GTTTAAAAAAAAAACAATTTTTTTTTTTTTAAAATTTTTTTTGAAAAGTTTTTTTTTTTTTTTGTTTTGGGGAAAGCAGCATATACTAAATGTTTATTACTATAAACCACCTTATACTTCAACACGACCTGAACTTTCTTAGGGAAGATTTTTGGCAAATTCTCATGTTGTCTCTGTACATTTCTTTAAGTATTCTTCAGGATAGTTTTTTCAAGCTTCTTGAAGGATGTTTAAAACTGTTCTTGAGATGTTGGCTGCCTTTGCTGCATTCTCTTTTAAATGATGTTAATGTATGTCTTTGCTTCATTGTGTGGCAGTGTGCTTGAGAACACTGTCATGCTGACAAATGAAGCCAATAATTGAAGTTTTCAATCAGAAGTTTTCCAGTAGTGGATGGTGGATCAAAATATGTATATTACAATATATGCATTCAAATTGTCTATTTTTGATAACCTTTTTTAAAAAGCACTTTGTACAAACACTAAAAATTAATTATTTGCTATTAATTCATGGATAAATACAGATTTTGAAAAAAGCAAATAATCTACCAGAATAAAACACAGAGAGGCGAAGCTCTGTCTACAATAAATTATAAATGCTATACTCTACCAGTGGCACATATTGTATTTTAATTGAATACATTAATTATAAGAGTCAACAAACCAAGTAAACTATCATAGTTTAATAGCTAGATTATTAACTTTATATATGAAAAATGTTCTAAAGCCCAACTAAAAATCTAACCATATATATTCTATTTTTGAAAATGTTAGAGATGTTGTTTTAAATATATAGATGCATGGTTATGTCTTTTATTTTTTAATCTATCGCAAGGAAAGTCAGTTTGAGTTATTATGATAATACGGTTGTTTTAAATGTCTCCAGATGAATTAAAGTATACTGAAACTACTATTTGTAATCTAAAGGGGATGACGAAAAGACTCTTCTTTGCCTGCAGGGAGTTTTAGGGGAGAATGTTTGGGTCATATGTGCTACAGTGTGTGACTCAAAAGCTTACACTCTAACAAAAAGACAATTGATTTCAGCTCTGAGGCAAATCTCTTGCAGTGTTCTGATTAGGGTATCTGAGAAGTTCGAAATCCTCTCAGCTCAAAACAAGCAGAGAGGAAAACACAGCTGGGGGCACTTTGGTACGATTGCACTATTCTGCAGAATTATAGCATTCTTAGAATTTCAAACCTACTGTATACAGTTGTGGCCAAAAGTTTATAAACACTCATCATGGACATGATTTTTTTGACCTGTTCTTTATCCAAGGTGCAATGATTCTACAGCATACATCTTAAATCACTTTAAAAAGCATAACTTTTACACACAGGTTTAAAGTATACACACGTGCTCAGATATATACATACACTCACTTCAATGTTTTAATAAGTGGTGTTGAAGGTTTTACAATGTCTTCACAAGGCCAAGGCCCATTAACTTCTCATCTGTGAACACGATTGACTTCAACTGGTAGTTTCTCTTTGTTAGCATGAAAAGGATTTGTTTGACAGCACTCATTGGATTGAATAATACCCAGAACAATGGGAAAGTCCAAGGAACTTAGTGAAGATCTAAGAAGGAGAATTGTAGATTTGCACAAGTTGGGAAGGTTTCTTGGAGGCATTTTTGAATGACTGTTGATTCCAAAATGATCAGTTCAAACAACTCTACATAAGTACGAGTTATACAAGATAAATCACCACTTTGACAAAGTCTGGAAAAATTGGCAAAGAAAATTTTTTGAATGCTCAGGAAGCATTATTGCTTAGGTTTGCCATGAACTGGTTACTAGTGGAACACCAGCATGATGTCCACAGTGATGTGAGTTTGAAATCGTCATGAAATTAGAGCAAGTTGGAAAGAAGCCTTTGCTCCGAAAATCAACACCTTCAAACTTGACTGAGTTATGCAGCTGCCTACATGGACAAGACAATTGCATTCTGGGCAAAAAGGGTATATTTGGAGGATTAAAGATGGAGCTTTCAAACAGAATAACACTTTGCCAGCTGTTCAGCATGTTGGTGGTAGCATCATGCCCTGGGGCTGTTTTGTTGTCAACTTCACCTGAAATCAACAACTAAACAGTCAAACTTTCCACACAATTGAGTGCTTCAACAGGTCAAACACACGTCAAAATTGATTTGGGAATGGGCAAAGCAAGCAAACTTCAACTTTAAACTTCAGGAATGGTCTCCCCAAACCACTCAACCCTACTGAAAACATGTGAAGTATGCTTAAAAACTGGGCCCAAGCCAGGAAAGCAATTTAAATCAAGTAGGCCAAAAAGAGTGGCCAAGTATCAAGCAAGAATCAGGCCAAAATTTTGTTAATAGCTAGCAAGCATCTAGCTGAGGTGCAACTTGCTGAGTTATATTTACCGTAAGCTTGCATATATGCTTTTGAACCTGTGTAGATTAGATCAAATCCAAAATAAATTAAAACTTGTGCACCCAATTCTTGTTTTTTAAAATAATTAAAGATATATAAGATGTTAACTTCTGATTGCAACTATAAATAAAAGCAAATACTAAATTGTGAATAATAAAAAACAATATTACCTGAGAGTAAAACAGCACTTGAAAGTGTTTGTGCAAAACTGTAAATACAGCATGCAATAATGAAATGCAGGTATAGCTCAGGGTATCATTGCACACAAAAACACTCCCCCTGGTCACACTCCATGTATCCTGCCACTTTGGGTCTTTATGAGGCCTTTAACGGGGTTTATTAAAATCTCTCTGAAATGAAGAACTGCAATGAGGCGTTTATTGAGGGATGTTCTCCACTGTAAAGGTTAATAAGTTACTGCCACATGATTATGCATCTTGTATTATGAAAAGTCTCTATGTAACAACCCACTGATGTCTGGCTGTGCATGTGGGATTTTTTATTTATTTATTTTTTTTGGCTATATTCGGTTGCATCTCTGTGTCTGTAAATATTTATATATGCAAAACGTGGAAAACCAAATAGAGAATTTGGAATTTGAATTTTAAGTGAAAACAAAGTATGTATAACTCCATTTTGCTTCTGTCACAAGTTGATAATGTTGATAATGACAAACTTATGTTTACTAACAAAAATTTCCTGGCACAACTTCACCTTCTTCCAAGGTGCATGGAGAGGATAAGAAACTAAAAACGCAGGAACTGCAACAACACTTAAAGGTAAAGAGGAACAACTTTATTAACTGACCAATGTGTTTCGGCATGTGGCCTTCATCAGGGTCAAACTTACATTTACTTACATTTAATGGTTACAGACCTTGATTTTAAAAGAGATTCACTCTGCCTTATCTAAATGTAACCTTTAGAGATGAGCGTGCATGCAAACTTTTGCCTGTATTTTCACACTGATTTATAGTTCACTGCACTTCTTTTCTCTCAGCACTCACACAAAGACAGCTCTATAAGAGTCATGTCATCTAATCTTCAACATGTTTTAAGATTTAGACAAATTTCTCATGAAAAGAGACAGTTTAATTTGACTTGATATGAAAAATTTGAGATTATGTCGCCTTTAAGTACATGCCCTGCCACTTATTCTTAAGTGTGAAAATGAATATGTGCTGATTTAATTTGAAATATTAATATTTCCGAACAAGCCGTTTCTGTTCTATTTAGTAATATTAGATCGGTATATAAACGAAATCATTTCAGGTGCATTTGAATTTATCAGTCATAGAGTTTTAAGATTTATTCTAAATAAACCCTGCCAGTAATAATCAACTTATGTATGTCTCTGCAAATATGTTTTATTGGTGCTTTTTTATGCTCCAGTGATTTAGTGATTGAAACACTCATTGTTGAGTGCTTCACCAAATAACAAAGAAACTAAAATTCTTCTGAAATTGGTGAGGCACACTGAAGGGTAGGTACTGAAAATAGGTAAAACTGCAGCAAATGTGAAAAGAAAAACTTTGAAAGACCTTCAGAAAGCCTGCTCAAAACCACTTGAAAAAAAAAACCAAACAAGTCTGGCTCTTTGGAAACAAAATATTTTTAAAAACAAAACAAGGAGTTGCTCAACTTTGCACAGTACTGTACATCAGTTCTGACTGTTCAAGTCATATGGTCGTGGCAGGTACAGTACAGAAACTCACTGTATCACTGTATGTGCATAACAGATTTGATTCCATCTAGGCATTTGTTTGTGCTTTACAGCATGGAGTCATAAAAAAACTCATCAATAAATGCATTTTACGTTGCCAAAATCACTCAACTTTGGCAATAATAATAAATGATGATCTAAGAAAAAAGAAAAAACCCACTGTTAATAAAACATATTATCTCAAATGATTTACTTTCAAATAAATAATTTTCACACTATACACTGCTGATTTAGGTATTTTATAGTACATATTGTACTTACTTAATTACCATCACATTTTATTTAAAACTGCAATGTGCGCTCTCCAGGAGCACCATCATGCACAGTATGTCTGGGAAATTAAATGGCTATAACATGCTGACAGATATAGGTATCACAAAACTTCTATCATTATGGTTCTAAGCATAAGGCAGTCTCACCTCCATGGTAGAGATTTGTGGAAATGTTTAGTTGCCAATTAATCTAACCACATGCATAATAATCTCTACACTTTTAACCACATTAAAAGAGAAAGTAGTTCATTTTTATAGATGTTTCCTACTTGACACAGTCATAGAGACAGAAGTCCATTCTGGTAGATACTTCCTAGCAGGAAGTATCTACCAGAATGGATAAGAACCCGATTTCTTTTTCCTAATCACATTTAGAAGTTGTAGTTTCAACTGACAGAATGACCTACCCTACTTTTAAAAACATAATTAAAGGAAGCTTGTCAGCTTCTCACTCTTACTCTGTGTGACCTCGGTAGCTTCTAGATAATGTTTTTCAAAGGTAGTTCATTATACATAAGAGGCTTAGTTCATCTGCCTTACAGTAGAACAGGTTCTTACAGGTTCTTCCATATTTTCATATGCCTCTCCATATGAATAGAAATAACTCAAACTTACCGCAAGACACAAGAGTAGAGGCCCACATCTTGAAGGTCAGCAGGTCTAAACCAAATTGCGTCCTCCTCCTTGCTCATGCGCACACCGTCAAAAGAGATGGGCTCCTCAAAGTCACTGTGGCCAAGGCCAGAGCTGCGGTACCACATGAGGCTAAGGCCCACACTCTGTGCCTGGCTGTAGTTGGCTCGGATGTAACCATAGAACAGTGCGCACTTTAGCCGTACCGGCTCACCCTGAAGCACCCGGTACTTCAGGTAGTCCACTGACCAGTCTGTACAGCCATCCACTACAGAGAAGGAGAAAGAGAAGGAACAAGACATGCATCACTGACGAAGTAAATTTATAAAATTAGTCATAAAATTATAAATCATGCATAAGCATTAGTACTGCAATTGCAGTATGCAGTATATTCAAAGATATATTATGTAACAACAAAGCAACACATTGGTATTTTGCATTCTCACATTGCTTTAGGACAGGAGGGAAGATTGCTGGGCCATAAACAACAATGTCCTGTGTGTATTTGGAAACACTCTCTTAAATAGCTCTATTAGTAATGAGACAATAAGCTATGTATACAGTATGCAAGTATACCATTATTTTATTGGGTATGCTGAATGGATATTCAGATAGCAGGAGACTTTTAGTTCCATAGTGTGTGTGTGTGTGTGTGTGTGTGTGTGTGTGTGTGTGTGTGTGTGTGTGTGTGTGTGTGTGTGTGTGTGTGTGTGTGTGTGTGTGTGTTTTGAAGATTGCAATTAAATTTGCAATGCCAGTGCTAGACAACTCTTCCCTCCTCACCTGCTATGTTGACATTGCTCATCCAGGGCATATGTGCCACACTGGCCTCTGCAAAGGAAGCTTAGACTATCTCATAAAAGCATTGTGACATTTGGAATTAACCATAAATGATGTCACGCACCTTTACATGCTGTGGATGCACCACAGCTCCAGTGCAACACAGTGCAAAGCTAGCTCATTGTCTAGGAATAAGCCCTTCAACGCTTTTTGTGCCTTGTCTAACAGTTCGACAGCTCTGCTATCTGACTAGGTTTGTGTATGTAGTGCAGTTCAGAAGAAAACTGTTTTAAAAAATAAAACTAACATGCGCAGCACAGATGAGAACTATACCTTAAAGGGTTATCTACGAAATGTATAGGGCAACTCAAGCCGCAACAAAATCAAAGACACTGGCGCAGCCGGCCAGGCGCACTGGTCTGTTCTACTTCTGGCAAGCACATCTCTCCAAGTTCCCAAGCTACTGGATTTTAACCTATGGCCAGCTATCCGTCTCTGACTAATTAGATAACATTTGTTTATCCAGCAGGTGTATATTTGAAAGCATGTGTGTGCATGTGTAAAAGAGACAGAGAGAAGTAGTGATGGTGTGGTGAGATAAAGTAATAAGAACCCTGCTGCGTGCCAGTCTGTGAGTGATACAGAGCCTCACAGGGACAGCTATGCTTGTAATTAATACTCTTAATTACCAGGGATGTAATGTGTGTCTTTGTGTGTGTGTGTGTGCGCGCGCGCGTGTATCTGTGTGTGTGTGTGTGTGTTTTTATGAGTGTGCATTCCCTATACGAATGGTTGTCTGCCTAATTATGTCAGTAATTAGCAGCGTGCTTAGCCACAAATGTGTGTGCACTTACGTACATTTGAATGTGAGAGAATTAGAAGGTGTGTGCATGGAATAAAATGCGAAGCCTTGTCTAATTATCACTCTGCCCACATGCCCTAATACATGCAAACAGGCATAACTGTACTCTCATATGTGTTTAGGTACACACCTCAGAACTTCAGACTTGATTACTTTAGCTGTCAAGCATCTTACTGATGAGCACAGTTAAGGTTACAGAAAATCTTTTTGTTGAAGATTTCGATACTCTATTAGATACTTTAATAATTCTAAAGAGCCAAAAAACATTAACATTTAAGAAAAAAAGGATCCAAACCTGAGAGAAAAACTAAACAACAGACTGGGGCGAACATCCTCTGAAAGTTTGTTATGACATACCGTAAGTATCAATCTACAAAAGTAGAAAGTAAATCTTCTCCCCTCTCTGAATGTGACTCTACTAATCAGCAGGGACAGCAGAGACTTCATTTATCCTTTTCTTTATGCACCTTCTACACCTCTAATAGATATGACCTCTGCATTGCTCTCACAATATCCATTTCTGCCCCCTGTGCCACAACAAAAACTGTTTACTCTAACAAGCTTGCCTGAATGAAGCAATGAAAGAAAACACTTTATTCAGAAGCACCATGCCTGTCTTTTCCTTTCACTGTGCAGACATGAGCTGTCTGAGAAACAAACTCCACATGCATAAAAGTATGTATATGTAAACACACACAAGCGCACGCACACATACACACAACAAGGAGACCTTTCATTCCTTACAGACATCCCAATGGGAGTTGTCTAATGTGGTGGCCTTTTGTGGGGGGAACCATATTTACGTCTGAGACTCAAAACGGTTTTATCAACTCAATTAGAGGCTGACATTTCCCACATCCCCACGCTGGGCCGGAAAATCAATGCTTCCCGCTGGAGGAATACTGCAGTCCCCACCTCTCACTCTCTCACACTGACAGCACCACACATATCTACACACACATACAGAAGCTCTCGCTTTTCTTCAATGCTCCTCTGGGACGTTGCGCATTTGTACTGATTCTGTTCGGCCACTCTTAAACAAGCCCGTACTGTAAAGGATCTTTCCATATGGACACATTCCCACATGGCTGTCAGTCTGAAGAAAAGTGGCCTCTGCTCGTCTAAATTTTACTGCAGTACCACGAGCTGCAGTACTCCTTTGCCGGCTAGTGCTAGTCTGCTGCTGTTGCCCTAGCGCTACTACAGCACATGATGTAGAGGGTGTAGGTATGGCTGGTGCAAGCTGTGGGGTGTGTGTTGTGTATGCGCGTGCCTCTCAAAGAAACCTTATTACATTCTGTGTTGAGGTCCAGACCTGTCCGTCTTCATGTGACACTAAAGCAAGGCAATAAATACAGACCCCTGAGCTAGAATAAATTTACTGGCACTCATGCATACACACTCCTGGAGCCACACAAACAAGCAAACACACACTCGGAAACCCAACCCAACCTCCTAACATAAAATCACAGATTGGGCTACGTGCAACCCCAGTCAACTCTCCCATAATCGAATTCCCGTGATCCTTTCACAACATCATATTCCTCCAGCGGGCTTCCCAGCTCCATGTCTCTCACTCGCTCTCACATTGCTCTCAGTTATCGGAGTCGGTTCTCTCATCACTACCTGCTCTCTTAATGAAGTGTAATTATCAAACGTTAGGTGGGCGGCAGGGTTCTTGCAGGCCAGGAAGACATTCAGTGATCATATGTGGATAAGGATACGTAATAACTTTCTGTCTCTCTCATTCTCTTTCTCTTTTTCTCAGTTCACACCCACGCCACATGGATGACTCCATTCCTACCTCCCTATGCCCCTATGACTTGTAGCTTGGCCCGCTCATTTTTCCTCCTCCACTGGCGATTTGGGATTTTTTTTTCTTTATAACAATAAATATTGCTTTGTTGTTTAACCAGTGACTGCAAAGGGAAACAGATGACCAACAATGTTGCCTAAATTCGCCTATATCTAAGGATGACTGTGAACTACAGTATCTCTCAATGGCTTTTAGGCTCTACAAATATTTGCGTGCGTCTGTGTATGTGCGTGTGTGTGGAGGGAGGTGGGGGGTGTAATGGTGCATAATCTATAATAAAACATCCACTATTCTATAATGCATCCATAAGCTTTCTTCAAATGACTTGACTGTGTTGCACACATTAGTACTATAACTCCTTTATATTCAGATAATAGGATGAATAAATATACAGAGGAGTAAACATAGAGAAAACATCCACACATTAGTCTTTAAAATGGGCTAGGTAACTATCACAATGTGTCCTTTAGGCTCTTTAAGGGGCCTTAATTCTCTATCTGCCCATCTAGACTCTAGATTATTTAATCAAGGAACAATATAGTCAACCACTACCCGAGTCTTAACCTGTAGTGATAGAATCCCAGCTGTCTCTGTAAATCACCGACTTTGTCTTTTTAGCTAACTGTTCCTCTGCGTGTCCCTGACTGTGCCCTGAATCTGAATGCTTTTTCCAGGCTTGCCGGCCTTGAAACAGAGGTAGGTTAACATTGGATCTCCACATAAATAAAAAACCCAGAATGAGGGACATACTGTGTTGGAGGGATGACATAAGTATATAACCCGAGTAATAGCAAGATATTTGCGGCTATTATTGTTCTTCTGTACACCTGCATGAAAATGATTGGATGTAACAAGTCAGATAATAGCTGAGAGCTGTGCATGCAGGAGCTGGTGCCAGTACACTAATGCAGTCAGTGCTCTGCTTAAAATAAAACGGTCCTTGTTAATGTTGCTATGTGCGATGTTTGTTAAAATTCTTTCCTATAAAAATGTACTAAGAACTGAACCTCATGTCATGTTATAGGTAGGGGACCCAGATCAACCAGGTCTGTTATATATATATGTTTACTGTCAGCTGATTCAACTCAGAAAGTTAACAATGAGCAAAATTAGCTTCTGCCATCTGTCTTAATTACTTGGTATCTACAGAACAAGAACATCTTCAAATAATGCAGCTTGGTTTTGTTTTGATCCTGGGCTGTTGCAGTCAATCCAGCTACTTTTTAACAGCAGCTCAAATAGCTTCAGTTGACAATTGCATTACATATTGCATTACACACCTCCCCCATTTATGTGAATAATACAAAATTCTACATTAAACTATTCCAATGTGAGCTAATTTTGCAACCTACAATTACAAACAGAAAATTTATATTGACACCTTTGCAATTATGCAGTTGAGGCCAGTACCTATAGACCCAGTGTCAACATTATTAAACATCCAGCTGTGCAACCACTAAACATCCTATTATTTGTAGGAAAACCCATCCAGTTCCTTATCCCTCTCCTGCTAAAACTCCACAAAAACCTCCAGCATGGACAAATAACGTGATGTCTGCTTTTTTTTTCTTTTTTCTTATCTCTCCCCCTTGTGCTGTGCCACTCTGTATTTCTCTGTCTCTAAATCGTTCTCTTTCACTAACAGTTTACCATTGTTCATTTATATGCAAATGTGAAGAAATACTGATAATTTCTCTCTTAAGATGGCGAACTGCATTTGCGCTGAAAAAAGTTAGATGAACATCACTCTTCTTTGAATAAATCTGCCTCTGTGCTCTTATTTTCTGTCACGACTGAATTAAAAAAAAAACTGTTATGACAACAAAGATTTTATTTTAAATAACTAATCCTCTAAATCGTGCATAAGGCATTGTCAACCAACTAATTTATAGACTTCTGAAAGTCTTTCAATTTGTGAGTAATGTTGATTGGGTTCTTTCTTAAACTCCCTGACTGTAGCTGATCATTAGCTGGAGTTTTATTGGTAAAGTACACATACACTAGTTGTATGTCAAAATTTAATAAATCACTACATTTAACTATTGGGAGTGAAGAATGAAAATCATTACGACATTACACACCAAAAAAATACCCAAACTGCTGATCTGCTGTAGATCAGATTAGATTCTTCCAACTGTGTGAAATAGTGCACATACTGTATATCTTCTAATTGTGGCCGGACTCTTGTTGACACCAGTTTCTAATAAACGCCGGTTTGAAAACATGTCATGACAAATAGACGCCGCTCTTCAATTGTAGCCGGGCGACCTTCGACCCGGAAGTCCGCGCTGTCGTCGGTCCTCCTGCGTCTCATCACTCGGCCAGCTGTTTCCAATCAGCCGTCATCTACGACCAGCAGCATTTAAGCTAGATGTGCAGCAACTGTAGAAGTGGGGTTATTACACTGAACTGGAACTGTCGGCTAGTGAACCTGCTAACTGTGATTTTCTGGTCTTTTACTTCCTCTCAAGGAGAGTCGGGCGGAGAGGAGTTTCGGGGAGCACCACTCGTGCACTGGGCTACCACAGACAAGGAGACACTCGGGAGCAAAGGAGGAGCACAACTGAGAACTGCATTATTTGTGAACTGTTGGAATACATTTTGGAGCACTGTAAGTAAACGCGCCATCTTTTCACCTCAGTCTAAAAACTGCACCTGGGTCCTCTTTCCCTCTCACTTCCGCGACAATTCTGTCTGAGAAGGGAATAAGAGCCGGTCTCCAACAACCACCGGTCTCTTTTAAACGCTGGGCTGGCCGAATAATTTTTTGAATAAACGCCGGGGCTACTATTGGAAGATATATGGTATGCACTATATCATTAAATCAAAAACAGACTGATTATGTAGAAGAAGAGACAGGAAGAGGAATAAACAAACAAGTGATAGATTGTAATGTGTTTGCATATGTAAAGAATATAAACAGCATGTCTGCCAGACCTACTGATACAACTTCCAGCTGACCCAAACTCACTGCCCCCGCTGCCTCTGTCATATTAGTCCAAATTTGTATGTTTAAACAGAAAGTTAAAAGTCAGTATTAAATAAGTAATTTACTTCAGATTAGGATCTTTTAAAGTCTCAATGTTACTGCTGAAGCTGGCAGGAGGAGGACATCAAAAAATTACACTGAGTTGGATAAAAGCGAAAGATGCATATTTTGTTTTTTTGTTTTTTAGAAACAACAGCCACAATTTAGCGTGTTTACCTTTCACAGAATTATGGACCATAAATAATAATGGAAACTCAAATTCCCATAAAGTGATGAAGAAAATGTTTTCACTGTTAGTCAATCTATACCAGCTGGCTGTTGCTTTTAAACCCTTTTAACATCTCAGTCACTCTCAGCATGTGTCACATCCAGGTTTACTTCCATCATTAATCTCCTTTATGTTTCATCAACTTTATAATTATAAGAAAAACTATCACCACTATCACTGTGGTCTGGGTTTTTCAAATAAATATCACTACAATTCCTGATTATGTTACAAATACTGCCTTGCATCTGCAAATGGGTCACACGTAATCATTTTTAAGGTTTAAATTTATGTGTTATAACTCATTTAGCTCATTAGATTTATTCTGACAAGCATGCTGAACATTGAAGTCTCTTTTCAAAACCACCTTAAGACTGTACAAACAAATGAACCAAAATGGCCACTATTACTGCAAACCAACCTTATGTAACTATATATGTGACGCCAGTATAATGACCTTCCTTAATCTCTGTTGTAATATCTGCCAAAGCTGTTATCCATTATTTGTTACTGAATTTTTTCAGTGTTATTTTTTATGGTTACTTGTTCTGTGGAAAACTGAATACACATTATTACAAGCATAACAGATCGTCCCCTATAAACTGAGACAATTAAACACATTAATGGACTGCTAAAAAGTGGCCACACCTATACTTCACATGTGTCTTCACATAAGCATAAGCAAAATATAATTCTGTATGTGAAACAGACTGGGTGTAGGATTTCTCTGCAGCTTATTTCAGTCGTTTTTCTTATTCTCTATGTGAAAATATTTTCAGTGCTTGCTCTGTAAAATGTGATGTAATACACAGCAGTGCAGCATTAAACTACTGAAGCTTCACCTGAGGACCACAGGAAGGATATAGGGAAGATAGTGAAATTAAGTAAATCTAATTTATAACAGTAGATGTTTGCATTTGCATATATATTGGCAGAGATGTTTCAAAGGCAACGTGGATTTTTGAGAGATAAACAAAAAATAAGATCCTCAAAAATGAGATTTACCCCACAGACTCTGCCTCAAAAGAGGAAATATATCTGTGGATAAAATAATGACAGTAGGCTAGAATCTGAAAGTCAACATACCTACAGTACTCAGTAATTTATCAAAAGTGTTTTATTGGGTGAATCAAAGAAACTTTCAAGTTTGCCTGAAGGTGAGTCCTGTTTCTATTGTTCATACAGAAACCAGGGTGGGTTTGTTGCCCTTGACCAAGTTCAGCACAGCTCACTCAGATCCTTTTAATAACTCTCCAATTGACTTCAAATTAACCAGAACCCTTTATAGAACAGAAATTTCCCCTGTTGTGTGCAAAAGGGTGTCACTGAGACATTAGCTTTTTGACTTTCCTCTCTCTCTCTCTCTCCTGCTCTCGCCTTTCCTCTCTCATCCTTTCTTCTTTTCTCTTGATGATAAAGGGGCTCTTTTTAAGGAGAACAGAAAGCTTGTCAGGATTTGGCCAGCTGGAGAAAGTCATTTGAGGCCCAAATTGATGTGGCCGGGACTCTCAATAGTATCTCTCCAATAGTGGGGGCAGGATAGAGGGAGATGTGGTGGCCGGGACATTGTTCCTCGTAAATGGCTCTTTATTTCATAGGCGAACTTGGGAAATGAGCAGCACCGTTCACAGTTTCTGCTGGGGGAAGACGGCCATGCGTAAAATAGAACACTAAGAAACAGGAGGCCCTAATATCGTAACAACTAAAAAGTCGGTGGCTCTCCTACATCATGTGCAGTTTTACTGGCAATGAGAACACATGCAAATAAAGTCCCTATAAGATATAAAGTCAAGGCTGTGTGTGAACACCATCCATCATGCTGACAGGGTGTGGGCAGCCCACATGGACATGAATCCATACACAGGCTGACTGACTGAGCCATGTCCCTTGGACCATAACTAGGAAAAAGGCCAAGGAAGAGAAGCACTTCAAATAACACAATCCTCAAATGCAAACCTTGTGTGCAGACTTGCTTTTTTTTTTTCCTTCTGTGGGGAAGTCTTTGTGTTTGTCTGTGCAGGTGTCAGTCTGCAGTGTTGTATTAAAATGCCAGTTATTTCTTCACTCTCTGTCTCTGTGTGTGTATGTGTATGTGTGTGCCGGCGCTCTCCATTGTGCAGCTGTGATCCATGTGATTCAGGCTGAGCTGTCACTCTGCTAATCTTCCCCAGTAGAAATACAGCTTGGAAAATGTCATCTGAACATTCCGAATTGTGTTTACACTCGCTGCAGGTTCCATCGCTTCTAATTTGACAAGTCATTATCACCCATGCTCCTCTCCCTCTTCCCTCTTGCGGCCCGAGACACAAAAATAAAGAGGAGGAGGAAGAACGGAGGGAACAAAACAAGGCAATAAATTCCACTCACAGACAAACAACTGTGCTCTCAGTAATCAGTTAATACAAAAACCTTAGCTAAAATGGTGAGCATTATTGTTATTTTCAGTCATTTACATCGGCTATTCAGCTTCAGATCTGTGTAAACTTCACATCATTCCCTAAGGCCTGTTTATATTTATAAAATGCAAAAACTAGACAGAAAGCCCTGACGGAGAAGTTTCTTGGCTGTCTCGTAAAAAAGAAGCAGCTGGTGGATATGTGCACTGGGAAAAGCACATGGCTTTCCACACCCTCAGGCCCACAGCAGAGCTAGCTTTGACAAGGGCTGCACAATGGGAATTCAGTATTAAAGAAAACAAGGTGAAAAGCCTCATACAGCAAGTCCTAGAAATAAAACAAGAAAATACGTTGTTATTCCAACACCCCATATGAGCAATGCATCATCTGACGTCTCTATCAACAGGACAGGCTTTCAAAGATACAAATGTTCTGAGCTTACTTCTACCTTTAGGGAAATGACTGCACATATATTGAAGCTCTAGATCTAAAACTCCCATCAATTGTATAGTGATGTCTAGGTTAGATAATAAATCTGCAAACAAAACTGTAGATCCCCCTCCTTCCCTTTCCAAAAACTTGGTGAATCTGGGTTAGGCATGTCCCTGGACATTTTGTGGACCATTGGACTTTGTATCCTCAGGCTGCGTGAAGCAGCATTTTTTGAGACCTCTATTGCAGGAAGGAGGGAGCTCGGGTGGGGGCCAAAAAATCCACAGAGATTGCCACTAATAATTTAGAGAAATTAACTGTGTCTATACTTGAAGATGAGCACGAGGTAATCCCAAGCAGATCACAGAGTGTATCCTCCGTGGCGACTGTACCAGTCTTACTCAGTTGTCAAGTTGTGTTACTCAGGTGCGCTTATTAGATTTTGGGCCACTTGTGGGTACAACATGACATAAGTAACAGATCAAAACACTAAATAGCATGATAATTATGGAGGAGTAATACGTGTGATGTTAAATCAAGGTGACAGCAGAAGAACTGACAATGACAGAGCAGGTGGGAGAAGAAAGGAAGCAATGATCCATCCATCCAGCATCCATCCATCTGTAAGTCTGCCCGGTCGTTAAAGAGACATCTCCAGTGAGAGCTGGCACTCGGGGCCACAGGAGTTAATGACACACTGCCTTAAGCCTAGATCCAGGCACCGTTCCTCTGACAAACTCATACAAAAACAAGAACTCAAATTATTTCAACACAAACGTGCGTATTTCACCATCAAAAGAGTGCTGTTAGGCTACGAGAGCAAGGTCTATACAACATCAGCCAATAGCATCTGATGCTGGTTGTTGACTGATAGCACAAAGTAGAACAAGTCAATAGAAACCTGTTATTGATATCATCACTCCTGTTGAAGTGTGATCAGTGCTCTGTCTGCACATGCCCTTAAAAATTTACCCCTGTTTAATCTTCTGTCCTCTTTGCCCACAATTTTCGATCTACCCCCCATGCTAAGATATGATACCTCACTGCAGCCTGTCCTCCTACAATGATTTTCTCCCCCCAACTATATTGAAGTTACACCTCCTGGATTTTACCCATCACCAAGCCCCTTTGATCAATGTTTTTTTTTGGCTCTACTTAACATTGGAAATACAGCTGGATATGATATTCTCTCAGTTTCTCACAATTATTACTAGTTCCCCGGTTAACCCCCACCTTTCCTGAGTTGTAGTTAGTCATTTAAATTAATATGTTTGCAGAAAAGAGCACACAACAAACAATCCAAAGTCGCAATACAAAGCCAGCAAAATGTCTTTAGTGAGAGAAAAGGTGAAGTGGGAGATAAAAAAGCTCATATATTACGGGACTTTCAGCATGGAGAGGACAAATGAGCATGTGCTGAAGATAAAAGAACATTTTCAATTAAGATGAGTATGAAGCTTGAGTCATTAATAATGCAAAAATCATTACCCCAATTATCTTAGCGTCCCAGTTTAAAGACACTGTATACGTGCGTGTGTGTGTGTGTGTTTGCTTTCCCGTCTTTTTGCACGCAAGAGTTTGTCTTGTGTGTAAGTAAAATGGATTTCTTAAGTGAGCTAAAGCTAGAAATGTTTTCCTCTTAATGACCACAAGAAAAAAAAAAAGAACTATAACTTTTACAAAACTCATGCAAGCATATACGTCCAGAGGGTGCTTTCAGGCGCACCTGCATGCATGCACAGCACAAAGGGAATGACGAAGACAGAGACTAGCAATAGAGATAGGAGCGACTGTTTGATGCGTTCCTCTAAAATATTTATGCAGCTGGAGATTTGTGTCCCTGATTCTGTGTCCAATTAAATGTATTTTTCTCCTCCAAATGGATTGGGGGGGGGGAAGCAAAGTCTCTAAGAAACACCATGCAGTAAATGCATATACAATAAGAATAAATGCTCATGAATGGAATGCAGTCCAATAACACAAAATCATGCCCCTTTCTTTACTTCTTGCATTGACTGCCCTGACATTACAAATTACTGCATTCATTTAATGCAACGGCAGACTCCCAACATTAACCTGCTAGCCAGAAGCGAAAGCAATCCCATTCACGTTTCAAACTTCTGAATTATTCAGTGGCTTGCCAATAAGGAGTGGTGCTTGTGAGGATTGGGCTTTTGGGTGTTCACTTCCACGACAAATGACACAGATGCTAACATGCATCGCTCCCTAGTGACACTCACACATTAGTCTCATGAACTCAATATCCAGAAAAAATAGTAGAGTGATTTATGAGGACTTCACAGATGAAATCACTGACACAAATTAACAGAAATTATACTGACTAACAAAACGTGGATTCCTCCTCGCTCTGTCTCTGAGCTGCCTGCTCTCCCTCGGCCTGGAGAGTAGGGAGGGCAGTGGCTCTGCACGAGCTTTAAATAGGAATTAGCAGCATTTCATTGTGATAGTGATTGAGTATGGGTCCCTGGGGTGGGTCTACTCATTGTTACCAGGCCTTGTAAATCTACAGTAATCCTCTCAGTGGAGGAGAAAAACAAACACACACACAAATATTATACATATACACATGCATATAAATGTGTGTGCATATGCATGCTTATTTTTGTCTGGCAGAACAATGTATGCATAAAAAGTATCTGCTGGCATTCAGCACACAAACCCAGTACAAACACTTTTTGTGCAGTTTTCTTTTTTCTTTTTAGGTTTCAATGTTAATCTAAACACTCTTATACCCCCTCGAGATTTTCCCAGAACGATTTGAAAACTTTGTTATCGAGACACAGGTTCCTTATGCGAACTACTGCCCATGCTGCTTATTCCTCTAACATTTGTCCTCCTCCCACTCAATCACCCACACAGACCCACGGACACATGGTTGGGAAGACACAGTGAGAGTGCAAAAAGTAGCTCACAGCTTGCTGACTCTTGCTCTTGAAAGCTTCCCACAGTCAGGGTTCACCTGTTCCTGCACTTTACATATTTTCAAATCTTGCACTATTTTGTGAACTTTTCTTGGCCTTGTACAAAATATTGCTGCAAAACCCTGATCAGCCAAGATGTTAAGCACTTCAGACTAAGCTGGGGAGGGTAGAAGAGGCAGCTCTGTGTGGCCCTTGTTCAAAGAAGATGTCACCTTAAGAGGTACTAAAACCACTTTTAATTAATCCTTAGAGGTTTGGTTTGGACATGCAATGATTATTCCAAGTTTAAATACTAAATTCCTCAGGTATACCACCTTAAATCAAGTTGCCACCTTTTGTTACAAAAGACAAATGTTGAAGTGACTGGTGTCAGTAGTGAATTTTGTCATTTTAAATTCTGACTCTGAAAAGGATTTTTCAGAGTACTTCAATTGCCAACTCTAACAGTAAATCCATGATTGCTGCATAAAAAGAAGCATAAATTAATAAAAACTACTTATACATTCTCAGCTATAAATAACTATATCGACATTATATTGATATAGTAATAAATTGTTATTACTAGAATGTTTATGTTGCAGCATGTAGAGGCAAACATATTTTGCATTCAGTTTATTGTGTAACAATGTGCATCTATGATAAATTAAAAGAACTCTTTCAGATTGTGGTAGAGCAGTAGGGATTCCAGTATCACTTGCCAAATGGCAGCGTGGTGAACAGGCTATGATTAGGGTGGGTATTGACTTTTGGTATCCTTTGGGCTTTGATCAGACACCTCACCGATTATGTTCTGGCAGTTTCAATCACTCACTGCGGAGTCTTCTGGTCAAAGTCTTACATGTTTCATGATGTTTCCAGACACTTCTGATGGCACTTAGGGCTGTAGGATCATTTGAGTTGTAATCTCAATCATGATTTTGGCTTCCCACAATGAAATGAGCATGATCGTGCGATATTTAAAATGCAAGCTTCACCAATTAGAATGCAAATTAAAAGCAAATCAGAACATTAAATTGATGTTTGTGCCAATCACAGCTGTTCCCTTCACCATGCAGCTTGACATTTCACGGGTTTATTGGGTAACACTACGTTAAAAGATACATTTATGATAACATTGAAATGCCTGGAACAGCAAAAAGCAAAGAAATTATCCCTCAAAGAGGGTCATTATGTGTTGTTTGGAAATACTTTGGATTTAGCGCATGTGACGTTAGCCAAGGACAAATCATATGTAAAGAGTGCTGTGCCTCTGAACTGCAAAGCAACACAACTCATTAAACCACATGAAAACACACCATAAACTGCAGTACAATTAAAGCATGAAGGCCAACAAAAAAATAATGAAATGCTAGAGCGGTTTCCCTTTGACTTCACTTCGTTAAGTCAACAGGGCTGTCATTAAGAGATGTGCTTTAAGTAAATAATGTTTTTAAGCAAAGATTTGTACAGATGTGAAAAAGTGAAAGCAACAAATATTGCCGTCTTATTTAAACAATGCAATAAAAAAAAAATGTCTCAGTAAAATCAGTGACTAATGTGACAAATAATAACGATCTCAATATTGAACAAAATAGCATGGTTAGCATTTTGGATATAATTGTGCAGCTGTTCTTATGCCATTAAAGTTTGGTATGCTACAGTAAATATTAAAAAGCTATCACATATGGAACTTTCTCAGAAGTGTATTTAAAATTGGTTAAAGTTCACATTGTTTCCTAACCTCATATTATACCTGTCATTCTGTTAGACTATACCTCAAACATCGCTTTCACTAAAGTGAAACCAACTGAATCATAAAGAAATACGTACAACAATATGTAGACCTGTGTCCTTTCACCCCAGCTGGATTAATGTATTATACTGTGTTACCTTCAAGTATATAAGAAAATAAAAAACCTATAAAGTCATATGTTTCCCTGTCCTCAGTATTATTTGCATGCACTCATCTGTGCCCACAGCACAGGAGCCCACACACTGAGAAATAGTATCTGCTGCTCTCTCAGGCATGTACTTTATAGACTATTTTCATATTTAAGCACGCTGTGAGTAAAGGCTCCTCTAGTGCACAGTAGGTGTTGTGGAAATAAATATTTTATACTAGAATCTAATTGCATTTTGTGGCCTTGAGCACCCTACAAGACAATCTGCAGCGCTGGTCTAATGGCTATCTTCCGTACTGTCTGCTGGGGGACTACTGACACACATGCACACTTTTTATGATCTAGTTTATGGACTCAGATTTGTGAAGCTCTCACACATCTGTGTTTAACATATGTACACTAGAAACTACAGAAGATGCAATATGTACTTTAAGTACGTGGGACTCTATAAAATATTAAAGGATGAAGGAATATCATAAATCTATGGCAAAATCTGTGATGCATGCCGTCATGTCACAGAGGACTGGGTGTACCCTTTCTGTTTCTGCCCAGAAAATCCCACATGAAGGGCTTTTAAGGCGTACGCACATATAAACACATTGACACACAAAAATTCAATAATGAACTTAAATATGCTCTGAACATGATACAAAATGAGCTTACAGTATTTGTGCATTAGTAAGAGATATCTGTACAGCCCCAAAATCTCTGCCATTTAGCTTGAGAAACCACAAAAACATAAAAAATATAGAAATATCTAAATACCGATTGGGCTACAGGCCACAGAGTTAAGTGCTGTACTCAAATGATGGCTTTATTGAAGATCAGCATTGCCAGAAATGTATAATCTGACAGGAAGACCAAATCAATATCAGCACAGGATTCAGCACCTACCACTCAGATGAGGGTTTAACTCTCAAACAGGAGCCCACTAGGTCAACTAGCAGACAAATCCCAATAAGGGAATCAACATAATCATCAGGGTACAGGCCAGCCTTAGCTTTGTTTCCTATCATTTTAGTCTGTGCTGATGGATAGTATACAAAGAGGATGCGGGACCAGCATCCCTCTCTATACAGAGAGAGCAAACAAGCAGATGGTCATGTAGCTCTAAAAGTTGGCTGTTAAAACAAAAGAACTCAAAATACTTTTAAAAAAAAATGCCGTCTCCTGCATCTCTGCCTACTGCAGGGCTGCAGAGGTTCACAGAAATCTCTTTAGGATTAACCAGTGTGTCTGTGTGTATTGGTGATGCACATTCACAGGGTGAAGCTCAGAAAGCCTGATGTGGTTTTCTGCTGGCACACAGCCAGAATTTACATATGAATAAATATGAGGGAAAATCAAATAAATAAAAGGACAGCAGGGAAAAAATAATCCTGTTAAAGATCAAACAGCAGGCTCCCTTTCCCCTCCTCCTGCCATTCTCTCTTGCCTTGATTTTTCTCCAATTTATACCTATATTCCTCGGGTCATCTATGCTTCCACCGTGCCCTCTTTTTCCTCACTTTTCTCACTCGTCTTCTCGGCAACTACACCTTAACTCGCTATATAAATTTCAGGTTCCCGTCATCTTTTTTTTTTCTCCATCTTTTCTCCATCTCCCCCATCCTCCATCTCCTTTTCGATTTCATGGCCGGTCATATCTTTAATCTTGCTCCTCTTTCCTCCTGTCCGATGCTCCCTTGCTGGCTTCGCTCGCTCCCTCCCCCTCTCCCCTCCTTCCCTCACTCTCTCCAGTGCAGAACTAAATGGAGATTAATGAAGGGAGGAAGATGTGTCTGTCATCCAGACAGTCTGATGCAGCCACCACAGCAGTAAAGTACTGGATCTATTCAAAACACACTAGACATAGCTCTAATACTGCTCCAGCTGAGAAGAACGACAGATTAGCATGCCGCTTCTATTTAGATAATTTGTAAATACTAACCATGCCGCTGAAGCATGCATTCCTTTCTATAGTGATATAAAGTATTTAGTGTGTGGGTTTTCTTTCCCTTCTCTCTCATTTCTTTCCTATCATTAAAGGATATTCAAAGCACACCCCAGCATCTCATTTCCTCCCCAAGTTTAAATCCTGACAACTGATGGCCACTCGCTGCTCACACGCCAGTCAAGCAGCTCTGATAAGCCCCGCAGGAAATTGACTCGTATTTTAGAGCTACATCTCCCATATCATATCCGTCTACCACCCATCACGCCCTTGGTTAGAGGTCAAGCAGCTTTCACTAATCTCACATGCAAATTTGTGCATGCTACAGTACGAACAGGGTGATATATGAACCATGTCTATAATTCATGGTTCATTACCGGCGACAAGTTACGCTTGCGTCTGAACACAACTTCATTCTGATATTAGGTTAGTGCTGGGTTAAAGTATAAAAAGTGTTTTAAAAATAAGCTGTCATTTGAATACAGAGCATCTGTGTCAGTCTGTGTGTATATTTCTTATTCCTACATTCCCCTGGTGCATTCAGAAACAGAAGAGCAGGCGCATGCCAAATGCTGTGTGAAATATTTAGCACAAGTAGCAATAAAATGCTCTGAACTTGGTTGGTAGTCTTCTTAAATATCCAAACCTTTCCCCTTTTATATTCCCTTGATATTCCTATGCATTTTTTTAAATAGTGAAATGATGCAAGACTGCGGTACATGTGTATGTTTGTGCGTATGCTTACCAGCACAGGGAGCTCTCTCATCTCTAAACACTAGACAAACACATTCGATTAAAAGAAAACATTCTGATTAAGACGATGCATTAGCTCACAAGGTTACAAGCACCAAAACCCATCTATAAAGAAAAAAGGGTCTCTGTATGCCACATTTAACACTAAAATCAGCTGCTTATACCCACACACTTAGGCACTCGTCAAGACTCGCATAGCCATGTGTGGATTAGTTGCTGTTTATGTGTGGCATATATTCATCTATCTGTTGTGTTCCTTCTCTCAGCCTGGCTGGATGTTGCTTTCAAAGCGTAGACATTTCCTCTAGTTTTTCTGTAGCACTGTGCGCAGCAGCCAGGGGAACACAGCAGGGGGGAACAGGGCTCCTGCGACTCTACTACTGGTGAGAACGAGGCTGAAAACTAACAGGCTGGCATACACGACTGGAGACTCCTGCGAGGCCATTGCAGATATGGTTGGAGGAACTGCATTAAATGAGAGCATCTGCCCAGTTAAAATTGATTCCAATTTCTGCATCAATTTCTGCATCTGTTTCTTCTCCCAACAAAAGCAGTCCTGTACTGGGTGGACTGAAATGACCTGAAATCAAAGACAAAGATTTATTGAACTGCTCAGCTAAGCTTAGATAGATAAGATACTGACCTAAAAAAAACTACGGGACGGTTAATGCTTCAAGGCAGGAGATGGCTGTAATTGTCCTTCTAACCTTCTATCTGTAATTAAAAAAAAACAGCCCTGACATTCACGAGCATTTGAACAGCTGGTTTTGACCTTCCTTACGGCCCACGTTATTAAAAATGACAAACAATGAGTATTTCAGCTTTGAGGGAAGGACGTGGCTCTGTTTTCAGCATCACTTTATTTCTCGACATCAGCACCCCACCACAATTACTTGCCAACACTAATACACGTGAACCTTTTTCTCATAAATTTCTCCTAACTCATCTCCTAATACCTCCAAAATGCATCGACAAACCACATCAGTAACATTGACATCATTGATTACTGCGGTTACTGTTTATTCAAAGAAGTACAAATAATGGGAACATGAATTTTCTGTAGCTATAAATGAAAAAATTGAATGTTTTTTTAAAAATCCAATTCCTGTATATAAGTGTATTTTTACAGTGTTTTTTACAGCATGAAAAATACAATTTAAATCAGAGTCCTGTTATACTCCTATCACTATTGTTGATTCTCTAATAATGGATTTAATCATTACTAACAATGGGTTGTAAGGATGCTGAGAGGAAGACTAAAAATGGCAATAACACTACACACAGGGATGGCTAGTTAAACACTGGATGCTTTTTTATGAGCGTTATCTGTGGGAACCCGATCTTCCCATTCAGCTTCACTTAAGTATTTACTTTATTTGTTTTTTCACATTGTGCAGTCGTAGTGCTCTCCGTCTATCAGCTTCTGCATCACAATGCTGCACTGTTTTGTCTTTCACTCTGCATATACTTCTACCTCATTCACATGCTAATATTCTCATTTTAATTCTTTTTGCCCTCCCCTTTACTTGCAGTGTTCACTTTCTCATTCACTGCGTTAATATCGGCATTCTTCTTATTTCCCTCCCCCCCATCCTCTTTTTTCTCTTCTTCCCCTCCTCTTTTGATCTGTGTGCTGAATTATTCAATCTTACCCGGGCTTTTAATTCTCTTGATTGAGCCAATTACCTTCTGGCTGGATCAATGTGGGGAAGGTAATGATTTAAATGGCTGCCGCATAAAACCACATAACCACTTCAACTGGTGCAGAAGGGAAAAAGGAGGGAGAGGGGGAAGAGCACACAGAGGAGGAGGAGGCCTGAGCAAAGGAAGGTGGTTTAACTGAGGTAGGGAAATGAATATCCTCTCTTTAACACAACCGTGCATGATTCAGCATGTACGTTTAAGTGCTTCATTTTGTGTCCCTGACTCTACCTGCTGTATGCTACAATGTAAAATCATGCCGGGGAGGCAGACTGTGCAAACCCAGTTTCCTTAGGGATTATCTAAAATGTATGGGTTCTGTGGAAACTGGGTCAGTCTGATCCTAAATGGTGCCATCGTAGCAGAAATCCACTAAGTCGATATCGCCCAGTATCCCACAGACCTCCTCTCTCTCTTGTCATCTCATCTCTCACATGCGCCTCTTGTTTGTGTAGCATGTCCAGTCCTATGCACACACCAACATACTGTACATGTGCACATACAAACACACACTTTTTCCCCATCATTGCAACTCGTCATCTCCTGTTGAGTGAGCTGTCCCATCCTATTTGGCCTGCCTCCTTCATCCTCCTATCTATTATTGATGTAATGGAGCATTGTATCTAAATGCAGCCCTGCTTGTGACAAGCTCTTCAGCCAGGAGGGAATCAGGGAAGCAGGCCAACGGCGGTGTGCTCCTACTGCGTTTGCTTTAGGGGCAAGTCAGAGAGGAGACAGATGAATGATTGGACAGGTAGTTATCTTGGTCTTGGACTTGGACTGACATAGATATCTGTGGCAGTCCATGGATAATGCCACTAGCTGCACCAGACAGTGATCAAGCACGTAGTGAAAAGAGTCCTCTTTGCGAAATATGTAAAGATTTGTAGTTGCAGCCATGCAGTTGACATAATTGAAAGCTGAAAATATGAGCATGAAAACTGTATGTTCCATCTCAATAGCAATTTAAATGCTTCTTTTATCATCCAACAGACACAACATTAACAATATTACTCTAGAACTGCCTTCTGTCTCTAATTGTGATTTATTAGAGTCTCAGACTTGAATCCTGTCCCTGTTTTTGAGTACACACTACTTAAAGTACAGCCTCTTTGGGGCTTTTGATGTCCAGTGTCCATATGAACCACTTAACTAAAAACAAAGAGACCAGCATTAGATTTCCCTACCACAGCAACTACAACTGGGTTCTGATAGAGGGGTCAGTGGTGATCAGTTCCCTTTAAGAATGATCATGCAGAAGAAGCAGCGGAGGCTCAGGATGAGCCACAGCATAGCTAGCTCTCTAAACCAGTTTCTCCCTCCCTGTTTTCTGTTATCATAAAAGAAAAATCAGTTTAATTTTTACTTACATGTTACTTATATAATGATACAATCTGCTTTATATATATCTATGCCCGTCATAGGAAACAGTTAGCCTTTTTAAGCTTAGAATATGTATAATTACATGACTCATAAAATTAAGTGGCAACAGTTAAATTTAACAGATAGCACACTGTTCTGCAGCGAATCATTAACAGCTGACATGGTGATGTTTTACTTTTCAGGATTTAGCTGATGATTAACAACAGATTAAATAATGCCTTTTACACATCATACTGATACGTACAACTTGCATTTTGTCTTCTGTGTATCACATTGTGTGATACAAACTTGTAGATTTTTATGTAATCATACATGAATTAGTCAGATATGATAATTTTCACCTGCTGCTCTGTTCAGTTCTTAAAACAGCGACCTAACACGGTACTAAAAAGATATTAAAATGATATATAGTGGCACATACCTAAATCAGGACCACAAAATAACACTGTAGCAACATTATATATCCTGAAAAACAGACAAATAAAATGCCAAGAAGGCAGAAGAAAAGGTCAGTAAGCAGTTAATATTCTAATGATCACTTGTTGGATTGTAAACAACCTTCAACAACTCGACAGCAGTAAAAGAAGTGGTGATCTTAGTAATATCTACTACAGTAAAATCAATTCTTTAGATGCTCACTAACTGTAAGAAACCTCTTCAAATAAAAAACACAATGTATATAGTATAATATATAGCTGTCTCAGAGATTACAAGTTACAGTGTGAATTACACTACAGATTTGCTTTTGACAGTTTTGCTAGATTCTTGAACTTTAACTACAAACAACTGACGAAACAATCAACCAACAGCTGAACTATTCTTGTTCCCGGGATCACATACAGCCACCGAGTTATGGCAGGTATGGTATTGCTTGGTGAACTTGATGCATGTGCAAGAAAAATAAAGTCATTAAAAAAAACCCAGCAAGCCAAGATCAAAGACCAAAAGAATAAAAACTGACTGCACCACAATACAAAAAAACAAACAGAAATCATAATGTGAAAAGCAAATACTTTTATCAACTTATAGTAGAAAAACTGAGACTGAGACGGCGCTTATTGCCTAGCAACCCAATGATTCTCCTTATACTGCAACAGTCGCATACGTAATAGGATCATAAACCACAGCAGCAAACAATATTCACTTGGAAAGATGTCAAGGACTAAATACTTAGTAGGTGTTTTTGAATAAGACTATACGGGGTTAGTGATCTGCTCCCTCCCCTTTTGTTTGCTTCTTCTTTCCCTCTCTCTCTCCTCACTCACTCATCTCCTCACTGTCTCTCTCTCACAGGTGCACCAGGTGGAGTAACTGATGATCGCCGTGCCCTGATTTAAAGGAGGCTGGGAAAAGAGTATCTCTTTCTCTCCCAGACTACGCAACTCTTCAGCGTAAACGTTCTAAGGTCCCTGATTCTTTCTGGGGATTTATCTTCTTTCCTTTTAGGACTGAGGTCCAAGTAGTTTTTAAAAGAATAAACAATATAAAAGATGGATGTAGCTACTGTGATGTGCTCTGCTGATTTCTGATGTCCCGGGTTAAAGCCTCGAGACAAGCGTCTTCACGTGGCTAGGAGACCAAGATTTGTAAATAGACTTATTTTTTTATTCAGTATGACCCAAAAGGACTGACTGAGACCATGAACTCAGCAGTAAAGTGTTTACAGACGTCAAGTCAGACGTCAGAGTCAGAGCTGCTTTTTCATAGACTACGATCAGAAGCCTTTTTGCAACCACAGCTATTGTCTTCTGGTGGCCTTGAGATGGAATGCAGGTTTAAAGCACTTGTGTGTTAGTTTCATGTTTCTGACCTTGAAGTAACACCCATGATTTATACTTTCTATGGGTTTCTTTGTTTTTTCATATTTTCTGTTTAAATAAACGTCTTGCCATCAAAAAGAATCTTGGGTGTGGCATCCTTTTGATATGTTGCGGTCACTGAGATGAGTTGAGCCTTAGTGTAGCTTTAAAAAAAAGATCTTTCATTTATTCACTAAATTTCAAACATCTTGTAAGTTAAGTTGTTGTGAAGAAAGTCAGTTCATGTAGTATAAATGAAAATACCAGCAGAAGAATTCTTCAGAGAGAAAAAGACCTTCATTACAGAGAAACAGACACTTTGAGCCACCTCCTGTGGCGAATGACTGAAGACATACACAAACAGATACCTTTTAGGCCTGTTCATTAATAAAGGATATTTCAAATACACCACAGGCTTCACAGAAATGTGCAAAAAAAAAAAAAAAAAAAAAAATTTTGAAAAAAATAAAAAAAAAAAAAAAAAAAAACAAAAACAAAAAAAAAAAGGGCAG
>VURO01007221.1:28790-42622 GCA_015108175.1 Pelvicachromis taeniatus
CACAAACCACCCACAACCACAAAAAAAAAAAAAATAAAAAATAAAAACAACAAAAACATAACAAAACAAAAAAAACAACTAAAAAAAAAAATAAAAAAAAAAAAAAAAAAAAAAACATCTTGAGAAATGTGTAAATATAAGGCAGAGGAACACATTAGAAATAAAATGATGATTTCTGTATCACAATTTTACTAAATGAGCATAAACGTGATCGATTGGTGGTTGGCTGAAAGAATTGTATTCATATTAAAATGAGTAAATTCAATAAAGATGTTCCACTTGCACCATCTTCTCTTATACTGAACTAACTGTGTTTGGTTATATATTCTCAACAAACCATTTTATAACTGGTGTTTTCAGTGATTTCATGTTTTATTCATCAAACAGTTAACAAAAGATTTAGCAGATGAATCAATGCGTCCACCGTTGCACATTTATTAATATTTATACTGTATGTCCTTAGAATTGATGATGGGACCAATAAAAATATTGTCAATCCCCTTCTTCTTATGTTTGCCTTCGAAAGAAAAATGTACACAATAGATCAATGGTCTGGGAGGAATTTAAAATTAAAATCTGCACAAGTTTATAACCCAGCAATACCTTTTCTTCTTACGTCTGCACAAATGCAATTGTTTACTTTCATTAATTCAGGATTCTGCTCTTTGCATAATCATGTTTCGTCTCCCACCCAATCCCCCATTTTCTGTCCATTCTGCACCTTCAGGCTGTTCACTCTTTTAGCTCTTTTTCTCTCTATTCAGCATCCAATAATCCTTTACTCACACCTCCCCACCTTCCTGACTCCTAGTTTTGCATTTTACCCCACCTCACAGCTTTCTCCTCTCTTGCTGTCTGCTCCTGCCACTCGCCCTCAGATGGAATAATCCATGTCATATTGTCACATTACAGGAGTTCAGATGCTAATAGCTGCACTGCTAATCCAGCTGCTGGCGAGTCTGGACCGGTGCCCGAATGCGCTCTGCCCTGCTCTGCAACAGCTGTGCCTTGCTCAGTCATGCCAGCGATATGCAGGGGATCTCAGACACAGTAGTCCGGCTGGTGGTAGTGTGACTGCATGTTAAAATGACCCTCAAAAGAAAGGAAAGGGGACCACGAGACTACAATCAAAGATGTGTGCTGGACGAGAGGTGGATTTTTATCTATCCAGTAGTAATAGAGTCCAAGATCCTTGGCTACAAACAGCACTGCCTTTTGGAAAGTCCTCTTAGGTTACAATATTGGAAAAACTGTGGTCATGCCCTCAAACAACATTCGATTATTTTAACAAAGAAGAGTGTGAATGTGACTGAAAGTCAGGATTTACCAGTGAGACGTTGATACAACAAAATGTATTGAGCTGTGGATGTGAATAAGCCTTGGCAGGCAATTATGGTCATTACTGTCTCTTACAATCTTTCAGAAAAAAGAAATTTGCCATTCTATGGGAAGTAGGGAATGTACTTAAGCTCCAGAGCGTTTGCTGTTTGTTGTGAAGTTGTTCCAACAGCTCTCCCATCCATTAGAGGGGGGAAATCGGTTTGCCTATAATCTAAGTATAACACTACTTATCAAAAATTTAAAGTGAATTAAAACCTCCTCCTTTTCAATAAAACATCTGCCCAAAAGCACCATCCCATTAGTCAAAAGCAGGCATGCAGCTACTTCAAAATAATTCTGCTAATTTGGCTGAAACCTCTGGGTTCAATTATTGATGAATGAAGCCCACAAGAGCAGGGGTTGGAGTGGGACACCAAAGTGGAATGATCGGGGATACGAGAGCTCTTTTGAAAAGGGTGACGTGTACCTGTGCAGAGGTATTGTCCTTCACCCTCTCACTTCCAATATTCCACAAATCACTTTCCCACCTATTCCCTCTCGTCCACAGACAATAATGACAAGCTTTATGTGGCCGATAAGTGTCTTCTCTGATTCCAACAAGTGTATGTGTGCATTAGGAGTACTTTAGCTGTTTGATGGATGGCAACAGCAGGGCAAATGTCCTGTTAATAGATGAGTATATTGAATCAAAATCAACTCTGAATCACATTGAGCTACAATATAGGCTGAACTGCTCTGTTAATTTGATTGGGGTGTTTTTGGGCAAAGGCAAATCTAAAACAGGGATGGACAAATTAAATTGTAAAACTGAAACAGAATTGTTAGAAATGATTAGCAATAAAACAGGATACAGAGCCTTGCAATCTCTAATTTGAAGATAGGCCTAGGAGAATGGAAAGCAGCTCTTCTCAGCTTCATCTCATCTCTTCCAGTGTTTAAAGAGGGCGACCTTTGACCTTCAAACACGGCAAAGAGTGGATTCAGAGCATGTGTACTAATCTCTTCTGTACACAATGATTCCCTGCTTTCTGTGTGTTCATGCTGTTTACATTTAATTTGATTAGGATATGTGTGTATTATAGTGAATCTCTTTGAGTTATGGTGTACTATATATGCGATACCGGTCACCAGTTGTTAGCCCCAACTTAGACAAACTGACAAATGCTAGTTGGAAAGTGGTTTGGCTTTTGTTTCTTTGTTTGTTTTTGTACATTTATGGGAAATATACAGCTGAAAAAATGTAAGTCAGTGGGCCACCACATTTTCGGTGCCCTTTGGCTTTGATTCTACAAATTCCTAGAAATCAGTTGGAGGAGTTAAAAATAATTCTTCCAAAAGTAACTCCCTCACTTGGCTTTGATGATGATGTTGGAGAGATGAGCCCAACATGCTGATTCAAAATCTCCCATAGGTGTTTAAATGTCTTGAGATGTGGTGACAGCAAAGGCCATAGCATGTCATCAAATTCTTTTCATACTCATCAAGCCGTTCAATGACCCGTCGTGCCCTTTAGATTGGGGCACTGTCATCCTGGAGGGAGACCGCTCCAGTCGTCATAGAAATGTTTTTTCATACGATAAAGGTTACCACTCAGAACAACTTTGTAAGGATTTGCAGTAACACTTCTTTCTAGCGAAAACCCACCACAACCCCTCACTTGACTGTAGCCCAGAGTTCAGGGATTTTACTTTAATTCCTTTAAGAAGGAATCATATGTGCTGTGAAGATTCCACATGACGCTAAAATGTCCCCATTTTAAAAGAGGATCAGAAAAAGTGTATGTACATTACAAGGAGGCAGCAGTATGTAGCACAAAGATGAACATACTGTAAAGTTAGTGTGCAAAATATCACAGCTAGATGTCAGTTGTTTGCCGACTGCAGCAAACTGAATAGGTTTTCCTACCCCCACCAAATTCAAGTGCATACCACAAGCTATAGAGCAGGGGTAAGAAACTCCAGGCCTCGAGTGCTGTTGTCCTGCAGGTTTTAACTATCACCCTGGGTCAACACACCTGAATCAAATAATTAGTTCATTACCAGGCCTCTGGAGAACTTCAAGACAAGTTGAGGAGGTAATTTAGCCATTTAAATAAGCTGTGTTGGATCAAGGACACATTTTTAAAATATATTTTTTGGTCTTTTTCAGCTTTATTTTTGATCAAGGACACATTTTTAAAATATATTTTTTGGTCTTTTTCAGCTTTATTTGATAGATTTAGTGAAGAAACAACAGAAAAGCAGGGGCAGACGTGGCAAAGGGCTGGACTCAAACTTGGGCCGGGCGCTCTCAGCCATATAGCACGTGGGTGTCTGCTCAACACAACGTGCTGAGCTAAATCAGCGCCCGGATCAAAAATACATCTAAAACCTGCAGGACACCGGCCCTTGAGGCCTGGAGTTCCCCAACACTGGGGGGAACTGCTTATCCCAGCCGTCATGTGTCCACATCTGTTTATTCTGGAGGAGGCTGTAAAATTTTGTGAAAGGAGTCCGATACGAATCGACGAGTCAGTGAAGCTCAGCTCTGTCCAATCACAGTGACACTGAGGTGAGATGTTGAGGATATCCTGAACTTTTCTATCAGTAAGAGATGCTGTTCTTTCTACTGTTAGTGGCCGTTAGCTGACATTAGTGAAACCTTTTTAGAGAGAATCTAACATTGCTGGACACTTAGTAAATAAACTCTCATTGGATATGAGAATGTAATCCTGCTCATTATCAGAGGAAAAGTGTGATTTTTATGATACTGAAGCCTAAGATTAGCTGGTATAATGTTAGCTTATAACCAGCTGTTATTGCTGTTTAGCCAGCTTGTTGTGTGCTGTTTGGAGTCCCACATCTAATCTGCTAACAACAGGTAGTTGTTGCATAACACACATAAGCATGACAGGTAGTTATGCTTATGTGTGTTAGAGCTCTGGCTACAGTTTAGGAGATGAGGTTTGAGGTGAGGGAGAAATGGATGATGTTTTATCCAGATGGTGGTCACGTTGTCTCTTTGCAATTTTGCTTCTTTGGTGATGAGGATGAGATGATAAAACAGATGATGAAACATTGGTATGACGCTTCATATCTTGAGCCTAAAGATGCAGATACAAATTAAACGTTCTCTTCTCCTTCATTTCTGAAGCACTACATATGTGACCAGTTTCTAACCATGTATATAAAACTCAATTAGGTTGAAAAGTGATGTCCATCTTGGCCGTTGTATTCAAGATGGCAGAGGAATAGCGGATTCCACAAACTGGCACCCGTTCCTATATATTTTTCAAGTTTAAGTTCATGATGTCACAAAACATTAATAAATGTATATTACAACATACTTTTTTTTCTATTAAATAATCTAAAAAACATCTGACTGTACCTTTAAGGAAATAAGCTATTTTGATGTGTTTACTGAGCCTTTCCTTCTTTTTAACAGTTTCATCCAAGGATCACTCTGAACCACTGAGAGGGCCCAAAGCACACAGGTGATCAGTTCACCCAACACACAACATTAACAAGTGAGAATGAAATATTTTAAATAGAAAATTTATTCCTGAGAAAATTTCAATAAAAAGGAACTGAGGAAGAAAAGGGGGGAAATAGAGTTCTTTCCTGTTATTGTTGAGTCTTTATTTCTAGCTTGAAGAGAGGGTCTCAAGGTCGCAGTGGTTGAAAATGTGCACTTAGTGGTTTAAAAGAGAGAAAAACGTGATTGGCTGAGATTGGCAATGGATAATAGGTGAGGATTGAGGAAGCCCCCGAGGCTAATCTATCATTAGCATTCTAAAGGAACTACTGGGGCTTGGAGACAAACGCACAAAACAACAACATTTGCCTGACTGACACAAGTATACATTTGGAAAAAAAAAAAAGCAAAACAATGCACTTGAAAGTGAACACACATAATCCTTCATCATTATCTAACTCGGGGCTCTTAAACTTTTTGTGGCCCTCCTCAAAAGCCGAATAAAATTCATGCCCCTCAGCTTTCAAATCTATCATTAGCCAATTTAGTCAAATGAAGATTGGAAAAGCCTTGTTAATTTTCCTTTAAAAAAAATCCCATTATTTCAACTGTGTTTTAACTTTTTCAAATGTGGTAAAGATTTAATGGTAACTGCTTCAAGATGCCATCTTGGGCTTTGTCCTTTGATACAATTTTTTGATCATTTATACAATAAACCTAGACAATAAACCTAGACATCGTGTTCAAAAGGTGCAGAAGTTGGTAAAACGGGACGTCCACACCACACCAAGCTATCACGAGCATCACTGGAGATTTAAACAGGAGAAGAAAGTTGTGTAGGAGAAAAAAAATTAAGAAACACACACACAGACACACAATAGGAATCACACTTCAACACTTGAGTTTTATGCCACCAGTCTATTGTATGGTAAATACAATGAGATCTGTTGCAGTAATGAGGTAAGCCAGAGCTGTATTGATCACATGCAGTGGATCAGAGGACCTCTGCCAGTCCCTCAGAGCCCACTTTATGCAGCTGAAAAACCACCACAATCCCATCTCATTTGCAATGTACATCTGTCTTTCCCACAGCTCCCTGCTTCTGCATCCCATCTTGTTCTCTCGATACATTTTAGAGGTTCTCCTTCCTTTCGCACTTTTTTTTTTCTCATCTACTGTTGTGTCATCTTACTCTCTGCCTCCATGTATCAGCCTCTTTATTCATGTAAATCCATTTGCTGTGAGAATGAAGCTTGTCTAATGTCCTGAACACTGCTGGATTTCATGCCATTTCTTCCTGGTAACGGTAGAATAATGAAAATGTAAATAGCGTTAAGCTGGGTAGCTTAAGACAACCTCTTAATGAAGGCAGAGAGAGAGGGGGAAAGCATGAGAGAAAGAAGGAAGAAAAGAAAGAGACGTTGAGGGAGAAAGTGCAGACATTTTTAGCTTCAAAAGAGTCCTGTCGTCACTGGCTACAACATCACATGCAGCAAATCACTGAGGCGTGTGTATGGGAACCAGCTAGTAAAGGGACACTATAGGAATTCAAGATGTGTGGTAAGAATTGCTGTCACATAAAGCCTTTCAAAGTGTATCCTTTCAACATTTCAACTGGTATATGCCAAATACCATTGAACCTTTATTCTCATGTTTGCTTCTTTAGGCTTTCCTTGTGGTTGCCCGTCGACCTCAAGAGAAAAATCCCAGCCTGTAATCGGAGGAGGCATTAATCAGGCTTTCATGTTTGTCTCCCTCTGATACGGCTATCTATAAGAGGGCTAAACCTAATATTTTGTGAGAATTGATGATATCAATATTCCCTCTGCCTTAGCGCTCACATTGCTTTTTACACATGCGCAAGTGAAGGGGAGGCAGTTATGTAAGAAGGGATACAAGAGGGCTTCCCTTGAGCTTTAGATATGTTGAGAGAAAGGAAGCAAAGAAGAGGAGCGCTGTATGTGAACAGAGGAAGAACACCAGAAACTGGGCAGAGGTGCACAAAGTTGACCTCACATGCTACTGATGAAAAGAGTAAGTTAGGGAAACAAAGTGGGGGGGCGTGAATAAACCAGAATAATTAGCTATTTCAAAGAGTGATTACATGAGAGCGTGAGGAAAAATTTGAACAATAGAGGCATAGAAGAGAATGCAAAATATGAGATGACTCAACTGAAAGAGGGCTTTAGCTTTTGTTTCATAAGTACCTTTTGGCTGTCACCTTTCTAAATGTCCTGCGCCTCTTTATAGATTGTAGATCTACTTAGACCACAAAACAGCATGTGCGTCCTTGCTATCCTGCTCAACCTTGGGATAACTCTGCATTAGCACATCAGGCTGTTAAGTCAATCCCAGAGCTACTCACCCAAACAGACCACTGGCTTGATCTTTGATTGTAAAAGCCTGCCAGGCTGGCAAGTTAATCCCGGAGCGTAGAAGGCCAATCAAGTTGTCAGGCCAGGCTCACCGTCAATAACACATTTAGGTCAAACAAAAACGGTGTGGAGCATGCTTGACCTTCTGAAGACACACCTCCATCAAATCGGTTAAATAAATCAAACAGTCCAAGTATAGCGTATATGTATACATATGCGCAAAGACGGATGCTATTAAAAGTATAAAATCAATAAAGGATTGGGGGTTTTGTTGGATAACTTGTTCTGCCTGCCTTATTTTATTGATCGCCAAGTGAACTCAGGCACTTGACAATGTGAAGCAGTAGAAAGGTTATTGTGCAGTCACCAGAACCACCCACATCTGCAGTGGCACAGAAAAATGAACTCCCAACACAACAACTAGACAGTAAGAGAAGGGAAAAAAAGTGGTAAAGATCGAGGGAGGTGATGTGGCAACAAGAGGAGTGGAGTGAAAGAGAGAAATGCAGAAAACTCTGAAAGAAATAAAGAATGATGCAAAGAAAAAGAAAAAGACAGAGACAGGCAGACAGAGAGACAGCACTATTTACGGTAGATTAGTTGTTATGGTGATAGGGAAAGGAAGGGATGTAGTTGTCAGGGTGATGGGGCTGCACTGGGCTACTAATGATATGTAAAAATAACTGTGCTTAGAAATCACCCTACCTTTGAAAAAAAGCATACTTACACACACATACACACAAAAACATTCTCAGATGAATATGCACAAAGCAGTTTGTTGAAGCAGGCTCCTTTCATTAGCATATGGAGACGTACTCAGATTCCTCCCCCACATTCCCAGCATGGAGATCAATTTTTTGTAAGTTTTTGCTTAATGAGGGATGGTAGAAAGATACACACCAACACTGGGAATGTAAATGTTTAGTTCTATGTGTGACAGCTGTAGTTCTGTTCTTCTAAAGGTCTAATAACAGAGTCTGAGTGTGTATAATTTCTTTGCGGAAGGACATAGAAGTGCTGGTAATTGTAATTAAAATGGCCTGAAGGGTTTTCTAGAATGGTGGTCTTTGTAGCTTTTTCCGCCTGCAGTGTAAGCTCTGGGCTTTCTAAGGCATCTGATGTAATCACTGTCAAATAATAATCAAACACACCTCAGTGGCATGTGCCAAATAATATTTTCAATTATGTCAACAACTGTTTTGTCCACTGGTGAACGCAGTTAACTGCATTTAGTAGTTGGTTCTTCGCATTTTGGAAGAAATGTAATAGTTTTTAACATGGGAGAGACACAAACACAGCCTTAGGGAGTTACAAGCTAGTGTACTGCTTGTGCTGGTCCCAAGCCTGGATAAATGGGAGGGTTGCATCAGGAAGGGCATCGGACATGCAGATCCATCCGCTGTGGTGACCACTTGGGAAATGGTCAGCTGAAAGCAGTATATCACAAAGCACCTTAAGAAAGCTTATATCCTCACATGCTGCTCATGAAAGACTGCTGTTTATATGAAAGTAACAACAATAGTTTAATGACGCAACTGCAAGAAAAACTGTGACCTTCACAATAGTGAATCATGCTATTATGGTGATCTTCTGGGGGAAAAAAAAAGGTTTTGTGCAAGCAGAAAATTGTGAACAAATGGAGAAAATTCAGTTCGTTTTTATCCACCTTGAGTGCACAACCAGCAAAGATCACTCCAAGAGGACAGGGGATAATAACAGGGTCTCCTCTAAGTAAATAAAATCCTCTCTCACACTGGCTAATGCTAATGCTCATAACTTGACTATTAGGTCAACTGCAATTTTGGACATGGCAGGGCTGGCACTGCTGTCCAAAAACAACTTAGCTGCCTTTCTGCAGTTTACTGAGGTTATATGTACAAATCAGCAGGCTGTTGAAAAGATGTTTTGTGGACAGATGAGACCAAAATCTTTTTTTTTTAAGTTAAAGTAGCATTATTAAAGCATTATATTTGGAGGAAGAAAATATTGCAATCCACCAGAATAAGCTTATCTGAGTTGTGAAACATGATGGTGGAAGTATTACAGTTTGGCCCTGTTTCGCTGCATCTGGGCCAGGGTGTTTTGTCATTATTGATGGAGTAATGAATTTTGCATTATACTAGGGATTTTTAAAATCAAAACATTGGGGCATTTGTTTGAGAACTAAATCTAAAGAAAAAAGTGGGTCATGCAGCAAGACAAGAACTAACACATAAGTGACTGTAGAAAATAAAGCTAATGCTCTGGAATGGCTCAGTCAACGTCCTCACGTTCATTAAAAATGTTTTGGAAGGACACGGGAACTGAAGCTGTCCTGAGCAGATGAATAACCCCAGGCAATATTTACGACTGAGCGACAGCTATCGAAAATGTTAGCTCTTTCAAAAAGGGGTGTGCGCTTTTTCTCGAATTAATTTGCAACTACCAGGTATACAACAGTATTCAGTGTTTAAAAACACAATTCACTGTTTTTATCTCATTAATTGAGAGGTTTTAATAAGATGAACTGCTACACAGTATGCTTCACTAGGCAAATTTGTTGCTAATAAACATTTGTTATTTCCTAAATTGTGGCATCCTATTTGTACTTCAATACACAATGTGACTTACTAATCTAACAGCTGTGTCCAATGTTGTAAAAGCACTAATACACTCATAACTAATTTAGGGAATTTCAAACCCACCATTAAAACCTTTAATTTACTCAGGCAACAGGCACTCAAGGTTTTGAGAAATGACATATCACAACTTAAAGAGAGCAAAGTGCTGCTATATCACAGCTAAGTCGAACTTAACTCCCGCGATGCCAATCAAAGTGTCTAGTGGTACTTATTCTTTGCTAACACTTGATTACCTGACAGATTATTACTGTAGCAGATATAAACACACTCATTTAAACGTACGCACACAGTTACAGCGCTGCATATGTTGAATAATACGTTATTTACTTGAGCCACTAAGATGAAAGGTTCGCCAGCGTATTTGCTTCAGTGTCAGTGGAGGCCAGCATGCACATATTACTCCGTGCCTCTCTAATCACGTGTTCACATCGGAGAAAACTGCCTTCACAACGCATTTCAGTGCCACCGAAATAGACACACAAATCACATGTGGCATCGCACAAACACACCCACATACACATAGATGAAATGTGCTTGAACAGACATCAACTAAAGGGAATAATTTGCCTTTTGAATGAATAATTTTGAATAGATATGGAGGGAATTTAACCCTCAAGCAAACGAGCTGTTTTAGCAAATAAAATGACTGAGTGGAGTTATTTATGACCCCATTATGTTTAATGCAGGCATTCTTATTTATTGGCACCATTTGTGTTTAGCATATATGTTTTTCCTTTTTCTACAGGAGATTTCAGGCACATTTTTAAAATGATTTTTATATAATAAGAGATAAAACAAAAGTCATACTAACAAAATTATATTTAGAAAATCTGCTTCTGTCCTCGCTTCCTACAAAAACAAACTTTTTTTGTTTCAATTATACTGAAAAAAAGAACTAAGATAATAAATAGTGAGCTTTGAGTGAATTAACTGGCGACGCCATTATACTTTTAACAATTACATCATCATAACCAGGCTGGGTTTTTACATACTTTTGTAACTTCAGTGTCACTATTTAAAATGGAATTTTATTTTATTTGACTTGTATTTTGTGTTGGTTTTATTTGATGTGAAGCAACTTGTGATATGAATCTTGAAATGCTCTTTCTAAATAAATCTATTTACTTCGTACTTACTTACAGTTTGAAGACCTACAAAACACTTAAACACACGAAGAGAAAAGGGCAACCAGAATTCATGGGGTGGCAATGAAATTTGTCAAGTTGTAGGGAAGACAGGCCACATAACACACACTAACAGGAGCAAACAATACTACTGACTGACATGTGAACCAATGGGAAATAATGCTGTCTATGGATGTCCACTTACAACCAAATGTCAGACTGGAAAGTGATGGGTGACAAGGAAATCACTTTTCATGTGCGCAACT
Source organism: Pelvicachromis taeniatus (assembly GCA_015108175.1). NCBI lineage: Eukaryota > Metazoa > Chordata > Actinopteri > Cichliformes > Cichlidae > Pelvicachromis > Pelvicachromis taeniatus. Next base: position 39,971 of record VURO01007221.1, read on the forward strand.
GTGTATGACTAAAAACATGCACAAGTCGTTCTTAGTTTTCTGAAAGGCTCTTATCACTACACCGCCGAACACTGATGGCTTACATCAAAGGCAAAACCTATTTCCAATTTCACTGATGATACAATCAACCACACTGTTTTAGTGTAGTAAGTAAAAATAATTGTGTAGTCAAATGCAATCTTTTTCCTCCCCATAAAAATATGACATTACGGCTCGGTTGCCAGCATGTTGTCCTATCCTAAGGCTATGCAGCTTTTATAAACTAAGCAAAGAAAACAGGCTTCCTATCTGCACAGTGCACCATCCAGGGGCAGTCTGGCTTTCCACAAGAAAGCCATTTAATCTCCAGTAGTCTGCATGTGATCAATCTCCTAGCACAGTGTTACTGCAGCGCAGGCCATTCCTCATCATTTAGAGAGAGAGGTATTGACCAGGCCAGGACGGCCTCTGTAGTGCATCTGCATGTTGTGAGCCAACAGGAAACAATAAAAAAAATTTTCCACGGTATACATTTTGTGTTTTTCTCTTCTCCATTATGTGCATTATGTGTATTCACGAAATGAGGATGTTGAGTATGACAAAGAAGCAAAAACAGCTGGTTAACAAAACCATATATTTACAAATGCTCACACATCTTCCAGTTTGTCAGCTTGCTTTTGTATTAATGTCTTGTGGGTTAATGCAGTCGGCTGTATTTTCTGTTTATCATCAATACATCCTTAGTTCGACATTCCTGCTTAGTGGCTCACACCAGGGAAATGCACCAAGAACGAGCACAGCATTGTTAATGAGCATCAAATGCAACTGGCTGAGCACGCTGATGCAAAGAAAGGGAGCCTGAAACTAGTTTTGAGTTGGTAACATCACTTTAGACAGGGTAAATTAAAGGTTTGGACTGCTCAGATGTTAAACTTGGCTGCAGACATATATTACTGTGTATGGATGTCAAAGTGGACAGCTGATCTTCCAGCCCCAGAAATGAGAGGAATGAATGTTCAATACAAGCATCCAGGAAGCCTCTGGGGTATGAGACAGGCATGACAAGTAGAGACAAGGTTTCACTACATCTTATTTGTGTACGTCATTTAGCTCATCTTCTTGACAGAGGAAATGTATAGACAGGCACATTTCAGTTTTCAAGTGTCAGAGAAATTGCAGCAGTATGATTTGTGAAATGAAAGGAGAGCACCTTGACAAATAAATTAACTGACTGACAGACTGGCTGGATTGTGTATTCCTGCCCTCACACTTATCGAGTGGTTTATTCAGGCGTCAACTCCGCGGACTTCATCCCTCACACTGCCTTGGGGCCATGTCAGATTTACAGTTATCCATGACGGGCTCTTATCAGGGATTTGGAGCAGGACTTTGCAGACTCATCTAGAATATTGGCTGTATCGTTTTTATGTTGTTGTTTTTATCCCTGCTTCGAGACGCAGCAAGAAGCCAAGGTTGGGATATCACAAGTCACATGGATAGAGTCACGCTGTGCTACATGCACATACGCACATCCCTGATGTCTCCTGCTGGGATTGCTCCATAGCAATACCCCGACATATCACAGTATGCTTAAAAATGAAAGTATTTTGTTGCTTGGATTACATGCTTTCATGACTAAAACAAAAAGTACCAATACTACACAATCAGGATGATAAGAGCTTTTCTGAATGTGATGATAGCAAACAATATTACCACAATTTGGTAGTAAAAAGTTTCTAATGCGTTTGAAGAGCTTTTGATGTGAATGCACTGTAATCAATGCATTTAAATCTCATCTCATTAAAAAATGAGTACAATACTACACTTTATACAGGTTTTAGTAGTAGTTGTGTACATGCATCTTATAATATTTAGAAAATTTGCATGCTATCTGTATGATTGTGACCTATATCATGCATGGTTGATAAGAAACTATTCAAACATGTTGTGGATATCTCATTCCAACTTTTCTCTAAAAAGAGATTAATGACCTTAAATTTGGAGTTTTGAAGTAAGTGCAGTATGAAAATGGGTAGACTGGACTGAAAGACAGCACAGAGGCACTAATCATGGCAGCACAGCAACAAGCTCTGAGCATAAAGTCCATAGAGGGTGGGGTCTATCACACCAGGCAAGACCACAGGTGCAGGCTGTGTAAAGATACCCCTGAGACAATCCAGCACATAACAGAAAGGTGATAGCAGGCAGGGCGTACAACATGGAACGCTATAACCAAGTGGCCGCCATAGTATATGGAAATATCTGTGCCGAGTATGGCCTGGAAGTCCCGAGATCAAGATGGGAAACGCCCCTTAGGGTGGTGGAGAACGACTGAGCTAAGATTCTGTGGGACTTCCAGATGCAGACGGACAAAATGTTGGTGGCAAACCAACCGGACATAGTGGTGGTAGACAAACAGAAGAAGGCGGCCGTAGTGATAGATGTAGCGGTTCCAATTGACAGCAACATCAGGAAGAAGGAACATGAGAAGCTTGAGAAATACCAAGGGCTCAGAGAAAAGCTCGAGAAGATGTGGAGGGCGAAGGTAACAGTGGTCAGAGTGGTAATCGGAGCACTAGGTGCGGTGACTCCCAGGCTAGGAGAGTGGCTCCAGCAGATCCCAGGAACAACATCGGAGATCTCTGTCCAGAAGAGCGCAGTCCTAGGATCAGT
>VURO01007228.1:6631-19732 GCA_015108175.1 Pelvicachromis taeniatus
GTGTGTAGGTGTGTGTGTGTGTGTGCGTGTGTGTGAGTGAGTGTGTGTGTGTGTGTGTGTGTGTGTGAGAGAGAGAGAGAGAGAGAGAGAGAGAGAGAGAGAGAGAGAGAGAGAGAGTTTGGTCATAGTAACAACATTTCGTTTTGATTAACTACATTAATTTTGTATTTAAGAATTAAAAATTCATTTCAGCAAAAGCTGAAAACAAAGATAATTCCAGACTTTAACCTCTTCTTTGACTCCATTTCCAAGATATGCAGCATGTCAGTAATAAATTATTATTACATTTATTTCAGGTTTTTATCATTTTTTATACATCCAGTAAGAAATTAAATCAAATTAAAATAAATGAAAACAAATCTCACACTGCACTTTGAGAAAATGGCAGCAGACAACATTTTTTTCCTCATCAACCTCAACTGCACTTTTCATTCTTTACACACTGGAATGTGGCGAGATTAATGGGTGAGCAAGCTATGTTAACCTTAAAGTGCGAGTTGAAGTCTCATGAAGGTGGCTCTCATCACACAAGCCAAATACATAACCTGCTGTTAACCTATGTTAAAGTGTTTTGAGCTGTCAGCACTTTTAGCTGATCTCCAAATCCGTTTTAGAGGCCTGAAAATAGCCCTTGCTTATTCATACACAAATTCACAGGAATTAATGCAGAAATAACGGGTACAGATGCATAAATATTTGAATAATACTTTAAAAGATACCTATTTCCACTTTAGTTCCTTTACCAAACAGGATTTCTCCACGTGTGACCACAGCACAGTAGTACATCCCAGCATCAGATGACTTTGTTATAGTTTTGGACAGACTGTAGTCACATCTCCCATCTTCTTTATTTCTGATACTTCCGTGGTAAATGACACCTGGATGGACTTCTGATGCACCTCTAAACCAGTGCACTTTGTCTTCATCTGGACACTGATCTGTGACATTTCTGTTCTCAGAGAGGAATAAACACTGCAGTATCATTGTGTCACCCAGATGGACTGATTTCACGTCTGGAGTTTGTTTTACAGGGACAAATTTATGCTGGGTTTTAGGATCTGTAGGAATAAGAAAAGACATGAAATTGTATCCATTGTAGTTGTTTAGGTTTTGATGCATCCTTATCAAAGACAACCAAATGAATATCCTTTACCATTCACTGCCACAAGTGTGCCAAAAATAAAGCTAATATTGAATGATGATCCTGCTTGACAGAAGTATGTTGCTTCATCTTCTTTGCTTACATTTCTTATGGTAAGAGAAAGCACATTACCAACTTTTGTGGCCCTGAATCTTGAGTTGTTAAATTGAGTTGATATTTTCCCCAAATTTCCTGAGGCAACTGTTTGAAACATATATCCAAAATTCAGCTTATACCAGTACAACAACTCTCGATCACTTTCAAAGAGCATGCATGTCAGAGTCACAGTATCTCCAAGTTTAGCCACAGTTAAAGAGATCTGCTGAGGAACCTCATTCATTTCAGTCACAGCTGAAGAAAAGAGACAAATAGTAACAGTTAGAACACAAGATGTAATTGTGTAACACAACACATGTAATTAAGATATTACAAAGCTTCATATATCTTGTTTTATATTGTTTACAATGATACGTCCTACAGTGTAGATGAAGTAAACTCACACAATGTACTTAGAAGAATCAAAGAAACCAGTCTTCCGATCATTGTGGTACCTCAGCCTTCTCTTGCGCAACTGATGTCTTCCCACTCAAAGGAAGATTTTGTGACAAACTCATCAAGGTTTACAAAGTCGACATTGTAGTGATTGGCTGAGGCACTTCCTGTAAAATTTACCAAACCATTGACAGTGAAACTAGGTGCTAATCATCAAACAATTTTAGTTTTTTGTGATGTCATATTTGTCATTTTAAGCACATGATGCTAAATATGGTTCATATTTGGCACAACTTAATCAGTATATAAAAGAAAAGTCAAATAGCCTTTAGCTGTAGTTGCTTTTTATGTATAATTAAGGTAAACCAATAATTAACTCGTACTTTTATTGAAAGCTTTTTTGTATACTAAAAGCTGGTGATTAAACAAAGAACATTATTCAGGACAGTGCTTTTCCAACATAAATATAAAAGTAAATACTTTACTAAAATAATTATGTTGTTATACGTTGCTCAGCTACATTTCATTTTAAATTGTAATGCAATTCCACAATTGATACTTTACTTCACTTGATCTGCTAGTTTCTACCTTTTAGCTTCAAATGATCACATTTGTTTGTTTTGTAAATTTAAATATAAAAAAAGGGTGACGATAAAATTAGGTCATTGTCTGCATTGTCTTGAGTACTTTCACAACTGGTACAAGAAGCATGTTGTGAGTTTGATAGTGATAAAAGAACACTTTATTCTAAAGGGCATCTTCACGTCAATAGACTCAAATTAAATTCAGTGTCACTTAAAACCTAAAGATCTAAGTGGCAAAACTTAGCCTGACACTGTCAAACTTCAATGAGATGAGATGAACGGCACTACTTTTTGGTTTGTTTGTTTTTTCATGCCAGCTGAGGAAGATGCAGCTTTTTGAGCAATTCTCTGCAAGTTGAGAAATAATGACGGAAAACATGAAAAGAGGCCACAACAGACACATACTGATTGTCTTGATAAAAACTGACTGCAGGAAGTGTATTCTGTGTGCAACTTCATGTCCTTGAAATCAGATTTTTTTTCATTAGTGCTATATATTTTCCACGTTATTGTACCCTATAATGCAGATCACATTTTTCATAAGTTACAGGACATGCAAGTGAAACCAGCCCCATTCACACAGCCACAACATGCAAACAAAATGTTCTTTCTTTATTTCACAGGTTGTTTCCCAAATGAGAATTAACTTTATATTTAGTTGTTGTTGTTGATAGATTTTTTTTCAATGCATAGCTGAAATTGTGTGATTCTGACAACAAAGCCTGGGTTTTCTCTCTGTAATAGAAAACGTTAGCATTCCTCTCACTGTAACGTCCTGAGGCTAATTCAAGGAAATAGACTCTAGCGCCGACATCACTCAGAAACACTCGGTGTGAGAGCAAAAGACTATTTACAGAGTGTGTGCAGGTGCACAGAGCAAACAGAAAGGCAAGGAGCACTTCAAAAATAAACCATAAACTTAAGTGGCACATAGAGTGAAACAGTGATTCCATTACTCAATTTACTCCTAACTAGAAGCACACTATGGTTCATAAACACAACTTTTTTGAAATAACACACGTAAATACTACTTGAGAAACATCCTGCACTGGAGCAAGCCCAAATCACAGATAACCCAATACAAAACCCAGAGTACCCCAAGTATCTTCTGTTAATACTGCAGTGCCAGAAACAACAGGACAACTCCAGAGGCCCTCTGTCAATTCCCCAGTAGTTCAGAGTGGTTTTACTAGCAACAGAAGGTCCTGTATTATTATATTTCAGTATTATGAAAATGGTTTTAATATAGACCAGAAATAGATGTTGGGTTACTTGGAGAACGTTCTTAACAGTCCTGTGGGGAATTAAAGCTGTGTATTATGTGATGTACACAACTGAGACCACTGCCAGCTGAGCTTGTGCAAAGTACGTACTGATGATAGGACAAGAATGGATAGGGAGGAGCCACAAACAAGAGACATGGAGACATCCCAAAAACCTTCCTGCATGTAATCCTGTGTCCAGTTATTGACGTGCAGGTGCAAAAGTATTCTAGCATCAAATTTTGTTTTTAAAAACTGAAAGATAAAAAGCCAGAAATACTGTATTGGAAACACTTTATAAATATTGTAACAGTGCAATCTGTTCATGACCTGTCCTTCTAAGACTTTATGTATGTTTATGTGTGGAAGCAATGATCATTACAAGCTATCACATTGGCGGTGCACAGGCAACTGTGTAAAAATAATTTGACTGAAACAGCAAGAGTCTTCTACTTTGTGGTATCAGTGTTTGTGAAAAAACAAGCAAAGCCACATGTGGACTGCAAGATGCAACCTGTGACTGGCTACTTCTCTGTTTCCCACACCCCACCAAGCCTGTTTACTCAGAATGCACACAAATCTGGCCATCAACAGGACATGAATCTAGTTCACAAGAATTCACCACAGGCTATTTTTAGCTGAAGCTAACACAATTGAGACCACTGCCAGCTGAGCTCGTGCAAAGTACATACTGATGATAGGATAAGAATGGTTTTTAGACCTTCCTTCCTGAATATGGCCTCATTTTGTTTTCCAATTAAAAAACAATTATTAAAAAGCGTTGTACAAAAACACTTTTTAGGCACACAACTACAACTGTTTTAAAAATCATTTTCAGTTGAAGGAAGGTTTTTATGATTCATGAGGTTAAACATGTCATTTTTAGGTTTATGTGATTGGAGGTGGAATTTAATCTTACTGACTCTAAATGGTGTTTACAGACCACCAGATATTTGATTTGTGTGACTGAGGAGATAAGAAAAAAGACATGACAGGTATTAGAAACCAAGATGAATGTTGTCTGGTTTCCCATAAGGTGAGTGTGGGGAACTAAAAAACAATCTTCAGACCCACCAACCACACAGGTGGTTAAACTGTACAACCTTTGAGTTCTACACACAATTTAAGTTAAACCCAGTCAGAGATGGTACTTTAAACTTACCACAAAAGTAAGGTCCTTAGACTCTAGACTTTAATAAGCAAAAAAATTTTTACTAAGATTATTTGTAAGCAAATACCACAGTGTGAAGGACAGCGCAATCACATTTCTGTCTTTGTACAAATAATGAAGGAAACCACATTACTAAATGAAAATTGTATGCACACTATTTCTGATATCTGCTAGAGTTAAAAAAAAAAAAAAAAGTTTTTTTAAAAAAACATTGACTTGTTCTGTGGGAAGGGTTCAAAATTGGGACGCAGCTAGAGAGAATACAAACCGCAGAAGTCGAGTCTACAGTAGTGCGAAGTCTACGGTGACCGTAGACAGTTACGTCTTTTCAGTGGCCCTTTACAGCAACTGTAGACTCTGGCCCAATAGGAGCTCTGAATCCCTGTTTTCATGTATTCCTGTTTCATCCACTTTAATAAAGTGTTCTGTGTTACAGTAACAGTGAGTTGTGGAATCACTTAATGAATGCCAAGTTGGTCTTTAATCTGCCTTAGACTTACTGACCTTCTTTGAATCAGCATCCCAATAGTCCTAAGGGCACTAACAAAACATACAAGTATGAATAAATACAATCTACAGAAAGAGAAACATGTATGATTACATTTTTTATTAAGTTACACTCAAATAGCATTCCATGCCAACAGGCTTACAAGACACGACTATGTCGCAACAAAGTACAAAGCAGAACCAAAGAAACAATGTCTACAAGCAGGTGAAAAAGAAAAGGTTCCTAGCAGTACAACACATGCCTCCGCAACAGCTTCATGGGTTTCCTGGAATTGATTCAAAGAGTCTCGGAAACACTCTAACAGAGCGAGCATCATCTATTATGTCAGTCAAATTTCACCCAGATAGTCTTGGTTGAGATCTGGTGACTGTGAAAACCATAGTATATGATTCACATCATTTTGATAATCAACTATTCAGTGACCCCTCTTCAAATCCGCATTCGCAGAGAAAAGACAAATGGAAGGACAAGAGACATACACATAAACACAGGGCGGTGAACCTAAACACAAAAGACACAGACTCACAGGGGTGAGACGAACACAAAAGAGGATCCTCAGGGATTAAATCATGATGAAGGAAAATCACAAAACTCTAATATATCAGAATACCGTACACAAACAAAATTATTATAATACAAAGAGAATAACATACAATAAGCTCAGGATACTGGGACAAAAGACCCAGCACCCTGACAAAAAGTGCAACTATATCCTCAAATTATGTTTTGTTTTGTTTTTTTAATCTTGATCCATACCACAATTAATTTTAAAACATTTTAATATTCAATTAATTAACAAAATGTGTGATAGCTTACGTTTGTAGCCTGGCATCTTAGCCTCTAAATTTACTGAACCTGAATAGCAATGGTTGTATATAAATAAATGGCTAGTTCTGTTTCCCACTAGCCATTGATCAACAGATCAACATTGATTGACAACAGTAGATCAGTTTCCATATGTAAAGGACTGTCATGGCACAGGATATGTAACTATCTACACTTCAATGGATACATACAACAACAATTAAAAACCTGAATACTGGTCAGTTTTTCAAATCTGTATATTGAGTATCATTGTGATTATAAAAATAAATATTCAGTTTGTATGTACTCAATTTCCACATCTTTAATGATGCAAAATGTATGCACATTATATGTCTTGATGCATGCTCAATCATCCAGGTAAGTAAATCCCAAAAGGTGGATTCTGTTCATCTGGATGTAGCGTTTTCAGTGGGAGAAACATTTCATCACTCATCCAAGTGACTTCTTCAGTCATATCCACATTATAGACGCATAAATAATAACGTTTGTTGTAAATCTATTGAGAAGTTGTCAAAAAGGTTTGTAAAACCATGTGATAGTATAACAATTAATTGCAAGCATTCACAACCAAAGACTGGTCTGCTTCATTGTTCTTTTGTTCTATCTAAGCAAATGTCAAGCATGCTGTTGGAGCTCACTGCTCCAGGATTACAGACAACTTGACATTAATCAAACAACTGCAAACATTTTCGTAAATCTTACTTTATTGACCTTTTTCTTTTCTTTTCTTTAAACATTTCAGGATGCGTGATTCAACCCTGGCAGAACACATAAGCCAGCAACTGGAATTCGGTCAGGAAAAGGCTTTGTTCTGTCAGGAAGAAGAATTCAGCACCAAAGGAACCTCAAGAAAATGGTCATTTTGCCTGGTACTAGAAGACAGGTTTGTTTTCTGATTTTTGCAACAATCTAAGATCTTTTGATGGCCGCTTCAAAGCATTTTTTGTTTTTGATGCAAGTTACCCAAAGTCATCCGCCCAGGTTTGGGAATTCCTTCACACTGTCAATTATCCCAGGAATAGATGAATCCCGGGACATGAATCAAATGCGATCAAATTAACGAGGGCTCATTTAGCTATGAAAGTAAAGTATTTCCACATACTACAGTGAGCAGATAAGCAAGATGTCATTTAGCTTTAAGTATAAAAAGCAGTAAAGTAAGCGGTTACGAGAACATAAAGCATAAAAATGCTCTATAAAGATTTTAACATAAAAATGTATCTCTTTTTGCAAAGATACCAGTCCGCCATGCAATAAACTGCATATATGTTAACAACTCTACCGATTTAATTGGTATAGAGTACATAAACAAGAATCCTGGCAAAAAATCTTCATAAAGGCAATTAACAGAATTTGTCTTTCAGCAAAATGGACAAAAAAAAGCCCACTCTGCATTTTTCATGGGCACAGCCTTTTACTGGCCCTCTCTAATGCCAGAGTATATGATGCACTCTGGTGACTCCTTCTTACTCTTCCGTCTTGAAGATTTTCTTGAGGGGAAATCCAAAGCCACGTAGTTTAATTCTACTTCTTCACCCTCCTGTAAATTATTAAGAGAAATTAACAAACATTTGAAAATATTTTTGAACACTCAGAACACATGAACACAAACAATACAGAGAACAATGTACAGCCATCATTTGTTTAGTGTATTTGTTTGTCTTTAGACAACAGTCTTGTTTGACATGACTTCATGTTTCCATGCAATGGTAACGTCAGCTGTTTTATAACCATTCTCTAGTTACAATCATGAAAACATATATCTAAAGTAGAGATATTACACTAAAGTAAACATGTCATTGTTTCATTTAAAGGACTTCCAGGTTGATTGATTACCAAACAAGAAAGTTTTACACCATTTGACACCAAAGTTTCACCTAGTTTTTTTTTTATCCTTTTTTCTACACTTTCTTGTATTTCACAACATCAAACTGCTTCCTGTTTCTTTTACAAAACATTTAGTTTCCTTGTTCTTTTTTTTCACCCTATCCAATATTATGTTCGAATCCAAGTCATGCTTTTCAATACAGATAGATGGCTATAGGTGTGAGTGTGTGTGTGTGTGTGTATGTGTGTGTGTGCGTGTGTACCTCATTGCTTATTTGGTTCGCAGTTGATCTTTCTTGTCCAACATCACTAAAGACTGCTCCTTTTCCTTTTCATAGAAAGAAGACATCAACAGTGTAAAAAAAAAAGTGCTTGTCACGTCAAAATCAAGAACCAACGGTTAGAGCATTTCCCCACAGCTAATGTTTCTTTTTGTTTATTTCTATACAGAATTGTGGTGAAAATGCTAACAATAGTTTTAGAAAAAGAAACTTAGTTTAGAAATCTTTCATGAACTGCTAGGAATTGATTTGAAATTTGAATTACTGGCAGTTTGGCAGTGAAGTTTGACAGTTCACAGAATGGAGCCAAACAGAAACATCACACACTTATTTCACACAAGTGCTGAAATATGCTGAAAATCCACAAATTTTGTTTAACATGACTGATTGGTATTAGTATTGGCTTTTAATGTTTTACCTTGTTCGTGCATTTAATTCTTTTATTTACTTTTGTTTTTTGGCCACATGACAGCACATGAATAAATCGCTAATGCAACATCTGTAAGTAATATCGGCCATACTGGGTACCACTCCTGTCAGCTACGAACAGGAAACTGATATTACAGCTCAGTAAATAGCAAAATAAGTAAATTGTTGGCAAATGTTTCCAGCATTAAGTGTTAATATATATTAAATATCTTTGCTAAATAAATATATGTTCAAGTGTGTGTATGTATATTTATATATTTTAATGTGAATAATTTACCTTTGCCATGTTCACAAAGTTTTTTCTTTCTGGTGAAAATCAATGCAAAATTCACAAGTGCAGAGGAGGTCAACAGTGCCCCGAGCACAGTAACGAGTGGGAACTCTGGAATGAGAAAACATCACAGCAGACACTTAACATCTCTATATTTAAGAAGCAAAGACTTGTGTCAGCAAAACCTAAAAACTAAATCATTTAGGACTGCAGCTACTTGATTGAATTTCTTAGTTATGCTTCAGTGATAAATTATCACTACTTAAAATGGATGTTTATAATTTTTTTATGCATCCAGCAGTAGTTTACATATCACAAGTTTAATGGTCATTTTAAAAAACTGCAGTTAATGACAAAATGGGTGCATGCAACATTTATTCTGTGCAACCTCAAATGCACTTTTCATTCTTTGCACACAAGAGTGAATTAAGATTAATGGGTTGGCAAGCTATGTTAACCTTAAAGTGAGATTGTCATGAACATATAACCCTGGTAACATAAGCTGTATACAGTATCAGTATCACGTTATCTTATGTTAAAGTATTTTGAGCTGTTACCACTTCTAGTCGATCAAACTCAAATTTGTTTTAGAGGCCTGATAATATCTCTTCCTTATTCATACACGAATTCACAGGAATTAGAAATTATAAATAAAGATTTGAATAATACTTTAAAAACATACCTATCTCCAATTTAGTTCCTTTACCAAATAGGATCTCTCCACATGTGACCACAGCACAGTAGTACAGCCCAGCATGAGATGACTTTGTTATAGTTTTGGACAGACTGTAGTCACATCTCCCATCTTCTTTATTTCTGATATTGCCGTGGGAAATGATGCTTGGATGGGATTCTGATGCACCTCTAAACCAGTGCACTTTGTCTTCATTTGGGGACTGATGTTTGTCATTGTTGTTCTTAGAGAGGAGCAAACACTGTAGAGTCTTCGTTTCACTCAGATGGACTGATTTCACATCTGGAGTTTGTTTCACAGTGATAGATTTCTGCTGGGTTTTAGAATCTGTGTGATTCACAAAAAGACATTTAATGGTATTAATTGTAATCGTTTAGGTTTAGACGCATATATGACGTAAACAATGAAATGAATATACTTTACCATTCACTGCCAAAATTGTCCCATTTTTAAATGTCATACTGAATGATATTCCTGCTTGACAGAAGTATGTCGCTTCATCTTCTTTGCTTACATTTCTTATTGTAAGAGAAAGCACATTACCAACTTTTGTGGCACTGAATCTTGAGTTGTTAAATTGAGTTGATATTTGCCCATTTTTAAGTAAAATTCCTTTAGCAATTGTTTGAATCATATATCCAAAATTCAGCTTAAACCAGTAAAACATTGAATCACTTTCAGAGAGCGCACATGTCAGAGTCACATTATCTCCAAGTTTAGCCACAGTTAAAGAGATCTGCTGAGGAACCTCATTCATTTCAGTCACAGCTAAAGAAAAGAGACAAAGAGTAACAGTTAGAACACAAGAGAAAACCTTTAATGTAGAATATTATAATGCCTCGTACATTTTGTTTTATATTTTTTACAATGATAGATCTGACAGTGCAGAAGTAAACTCACACAATGTACTTAGAAGAATCAAAGAAACCAGTCTTCTGATCATTGTCGTACCTCAGCCTTCTCTTGCACAACTGATGTCTTCCCACTCAAAAGAAGATTTTGTGACAAGCTGATCAAGATTGACAAAGTCGACATTGTAGCGATTGGCTGAGGCACAGAAAATGCACTTCCTGTAAAATTTACCAAACCATTGACAGTGAACCTAGGTGCTAATCAACAGTTTCTAATGATGATTCTGCAGGAACAAAAACATGATATCAGCATGGAAATACAGGTAGACCATTACACATCAATACGACAAAAATTTGCATATGAAAACAAATTTTGTTCGTTTTTAATGTCCAATTTGTCATTTTAAGCACATGACGCTAAATATGCTTTATGTTAGAACAACTCAAAAAAGAAAAAGTCAAACAGCCATTAGCTATGGTTGTTTATTAATCAGGTATCATTAAGGTAAACCAATAATTAATTCATATTATTATAAAAAACAGTTTTTAAGAAAAGATAATTCATTATTGTCATTGCACAGTCATACATACAGTAGATATTTATGAAACCCATGCGTGCAGTATTGATATTATATATTAAGTTTATTATATATTAAAATGATAACATTAAAGATATGGTGTATAAAAAAGTACATTATCCTCATGAACAATGTTATAGATTAGGAAGTTCTTAACAGCACCGTGGGGAATTAAAGGTTTATGTATTTATGTGCCCAACTGAGACCAGTGCAGCCTGAGCTGGCGCAAAGTACATACAGTTGATAGGACAGGAAGGGACATGAGGAGCCACAAACAAGAAACATGGAGACTAAAAACTTTCCTGCATGTAATCCTGTATTTAATTACTGGTGTGCAGATGCAAACGTATTCTGGCATGAAAGTGTGTTTTAAAAAAAATTAAAGATTTTTATCTTTCATTTCCAACAAGAAATGTCGGAAACACTTTATAAATATTGTCACGATACAATCTGATCATTTTAATATATAACTCCCACCCCTTTTTTTATAAGTCAAATTGAAATAGGCAGTAACACATGCTAACACCCTTACAGGAGATGTTCTGAAAAGTACAAATGTTGTTACACAGACAAAGGAAATCACAAATCCTGTGTCTTACTCATTTATTGTTGGATTTGTTTTGTTTTTGATTTTTTTTTTTCATTGCTTAATCAAGATTCTCTCAAACCTCCTAAGACTTTATGTGTGGAATAAAATGACCTTTACAAGCTATCAATTACATGCAACTGTGTAAAAATAGTTTCACTGACTCAGCAAGAGTCTTCTACTTTGTGGTATCAGTGTTTGTGAAAGAACAAGCAAAACCACATGTGGACTGCAAGATGCAACCTGTGACTGGCTACTTCTCTGTTTCCCACATCCCACCAAGCCTGTTCACTCAGAATGCACATGCATCTGGGCATCAACAGGACATGAATCTAGTTCACAAGAACTCACCGCAGGCTATTTTTAGCTGAAGCTGTCGATAGTTTTTAGACCTTCCTTCCTGAATGTGGCCTCATTTTGTTACGATTAATGTAGCATGGAACAAAAACACACAACTACAACTGTTTCAAAGTTTAAAAAAGAAAAAAGTTAAATCTTTCATGATTCATTTGATTAAATATGTAATATTTAGGTTTATATGATTGGAGACTTAATTTAGTCTTACTGTCACTTTCTCAAAATGAGGTTTGCAGACCACCAGATATTTGACTTATGTGTGGTTGAGGTAAAAAGACAAAAAAAGACAAGTGTTAGAAACCACGATGAATGTTGTCTGGTTTCCTATAAGGTCGATGTGGGGGAATAAAAACCTATTTTTTTTGCCTGTCCCGTGTGGTACTTTAGCGATCAGAATTATTGTCTGAAGGCCAAGCTAAATGCCCAACGAAATTATTTTACCAAGTAGATCATTACGGCTTTGCCAGATATGACTGGGGGATAGGAAAAGGAGAAAGAGATAAAGAAAGGGAGTGTGAGAGAGAAAAAGCGAAAAACAGAGGGGATGGGGACAATGAGAGAAGACATAAAAAAATCAGCTGGATCACCTGTTAAAATAAAAACCAAAAGAAAACAGGCAAAAGCGACACAGAGAAACAGAATATGGGGATGACAACAAAAACCTAGATAAGTGTAAGTAACAGTAAATACTAAATATTGAATGTTATTGAGCAGCATGCAGGACTGACAGCACACAATGTGCTTTGAGCGGGACAAGGAAGCTATAGTTTATGTCTGTAAGCACCCGTGTGCACAGGGGTGTGTGTGAGCTCGCTTGTATTCAAAAGGTTTCTCCATGTAATGATCTGCTCGAGCAGGGGTCGTCAACTATATTTGTCAGAGGGCCAGAGTTTTACCAGACAGTCTCCGTGGGGGGCCGAACCCCCAAGGAGAAAATCAAATAAAAATTTAATTTTGGCTTAACATTATGTTTAATGTTTATACTTTTTCCATTTCATTACAAAACTGAAGGCATTTGATTCAGGCTCCCATCACCTATACCACAGTCAACCACTAGGAGTGATAGATATTTTGCCTCAACAATTAGGCTAAGTCAACTTTATTTACAGAGCACTTTTAGTTGCTTTAAAAGTGTGGACCACTATTTTCTTTTTGATCCTCACAATTTTGGATTTCCAGTCGCGGGCCGGATTGAACGGCTCAGCGGGCCGGATTTGGCCCGCGGACCGCCAGTTGATGATCAG
>VURO01007231.1:18562-31854 GCA_015108175.1 Pelvicachromis taeniatus
TGAGGCCTGGGGGGGGGGAGGGGGGGGGGGGGGGGGGCAGGCAGCCATGAGCCCGTCTGCCTCTAGCTCTGTGGGGGATACTGTTGCAGGCAGTCGCAGAGAAGGTCATACACGGCACACTGCCATTTTCATAATGAGAGCAGAGCATCATGCATCATGCACAATCATAAAAAAGCCATCACTGGCTATGCAGACGCATTTAATCACAGTGCGTGTCTGGACCTAACATATTTAGCCCCACTGCGTAATAACAGGCTTTATTTCCTCTCTCGTGTGGGCCCGGTCCTTAGTTTAATTAAATGCGAGCTAAAATATCAGAGTAATCTTTCTCTCTGTGTGTATTAGGCTCATTGTTGAAACCTGTATTGGATTTGTTCTTGGTTGCCGCTTGCAAGGCCGCTCGTCGTAATGAAAGGGTTGAAGGTTAGCCAGCTGTAGGCAGAAAGACTGAAAGAGAGAAATGAGAATTAAACGGAATAAAAGAGATAGAAGAAAAAGAAAAATGCACCCGGAGAAGAAAGTCAGAGCGTGTAATCTCAAGTCTTGTATTAAACACAAGAGCTGAAGGAGGCAGCGTCAAGGATATTTCTAAGTGGAGCTCTGTGAAAACAAACATCACCTCCATCTATTGACAGCCACCCACAGGTTGTTAGAAGCTGTGCCAAAGGCATTATAGAAACTCCTTTGTCCGAGCGGAGTTGTAGAACACGGTGCACGCACCGTGGAATTTATTTGTTTTACTGCATATTTTGATGAGAAGATGAAACTGTAAAGGAGCTTTACGGCCTCTTCAGTTGCAAGCCAGTAACACCTCTGTCTTCCTACAATAAAATACTTCGAGCTGTTCCTTACTCACAAAGGGAGTTGCCATAGAAGGTAGCTCCACATGTTTGAATTGGCAGATTTTTAATCATTTATTTATTTATTTGTACACCAGATGCTCTTTCCGACACAACTCAAAGGGATTTGTATCTCCTCTCAGGATCGAACCGGGTATCTTTCGCTCACATAAGCCACCACAGTGTGGAGCCGCTCTGCACGGCTGTCTTCCTAGAATAAGCTTGTTATGTTAGATTCATTCATTCTCTGCTATCTTTTATTGATACAGATGTCCTTCTCTGGCTGTGAAACTATGCTTGATCAATAAAGCCTTCGGACCAGATTTACTGATATGCTAGACATGTTGTTTTATCAATTATGAATCAGTTCGTGTTGAAAATGCCTGCCAGGCAAGAATGCAGCTCAGTACCCTCATTCACTGTAAAAAAAAGAAAAAAACTATTTTGAACCCAACATGATGTGTTGACTAAATCCAAGGTGATTTTTTTTTTCTTCATTTCTTTTCTTATCTTCTCTCCGTCTCCAGATATTGATGAGTGTGCGGACGGCTTTGTCGAGTGCGACAGTAAATCCACTTGTGTCAACCTGCCCGGCTGGTATCACTGTGAGTGCCGGGATGGCTACCATGACAACGGCCTGTTTTCCGCCAATGGGGAATCATGTGTAGGTGAGTAGCCCGCCTTCAGTTACACAACGCAAATATTGGCGATAAAGTTTGTTCAGGTTAATTACGTTTTTATTTAGCACACCATACGACACATTAAGAAATGAATATGTAGTTGGGACATTTCATAAACTAAAAAAAATTAAATAAGTTGAATAATTCAGATAATTTATAAAAAAGTACATAAACATGATCGGGTCAAAATCTGAAAATCTCAAAAGAAGTTGCTTATTCTTACCAAAATTAGACCTAAAAATAATTATTTTAAAAAAATATTTTTTTTTTTGGTGGAACGGTGGTTAGCTCTGTTGCCTCACAGTAAAAAGGTCCTGAGTTCAATTCCACCATCAGGCCGGGGTCTTTCTGTGTGGAGTTTGCATGTTCTCCCCGGGAACTCCGGCTTCCTCCCACAGTCCAAAGACATGCAGTTTGTGGGGAAACACTAAATTGCCCATAGGTGTGAATGCGGGAGTGAATGTGAGTGTGACTGGTTGTCTATCTCTATGTGTTAGCCCTGCAACAGACTGGCGACCTGTGCAGGGTGTACCCCGCCTCTCACCCCAAGACAGCTGGGATAGGCTCCAGCGCCCCCCGCGACCCTGAAAAGGATAAGCGGAAGTGAATGGATGGAGAAACACAGAATTGTGTTTATAAGTCTATCCGATCCTGAAAAAAATGCCAAAAATGTGTTCTTTTGGAGTTGACATAATGCTACGCCATGGAGAGTTTCAAGCAGGAAACCCGAAATGAAACGCATCACATACACGTAACATGCGTACGACACTCTCCTCACGTTATGCAACAAACAAACCATTCGAGTTATGTTATAGTCACATTTGCACCTGTCTGCTATTTCAACCTGTCTATCACCCCAGCATCCAAGCAGTAGGCTCTGGGGAGATAGCATAAATCCCAAACACTGCTGCTGTAGCAACTCAGTTTTTAAGTAAAGCAAGTTATTTTACTTAAATAAAGTAAAAACTGCTCAAGAGGATACGGCACCTACTTTATCGACATTTGACCTTAATTTTTTTTCAAGTTCTTGCATTAATTGAGGATTAAATTTCAGTTCATACATTTCAGCAATGCAAGAATATGACTGTTTGCATCATTAAGTGCCACAGACCCCTATTAATGGCAACACCCATTCATTTTCCATTGACAGGCTTTTTATGTCTGTTTTATCACATCATTAAGTCCCTCTCTTTGAGTCCCAGTATCAGGATTGAGGGCTTCAAATTACAAAAGCAGACACTGAAACTAGCGCTTCTGAAATCAGAACTTTAAGAAAGAAAAAGGATCCACTTTGAAAAACTATTTTTTTCGGCGTCGTTTTATTTTTGATAAGTTTGTGTGCCTTTATGATTGCATAGATATGTTGTTAGGAGTCGCGTTTTCCCTCCTAAAAATATCACATTTCCTTTTGCAGCCTGTTCATTTTCGGAAACATTCTCTCTGATCCCGTCTGTCAGAAAAAAGTGTCAGCTGTCAAAACGGAAACCCTCAATCTACAGTAACACTGAAGCGTTGCCTGTAACAATAGTGCTAGCGCTGCTCCACTCGTTGACCCAATCTTAGCTGTCAGTTTGAGTTGTGAGAGGAAAAGGAGGGGGAAAAAAGTGCATTAAAGAAAAATAGCCTGTGTGTTCCTCACAAAGCAAAGTTATAATTTTTGCCAAAAGTGGGTTTCTGGGTTACATTACAGCTGTATACTGCGTGTTCCCAGCAAGATTTGAAAAATGTTCTATTGCTGCACGTTACAATTGCATTTCAAATCCTCTATTCAGCGATTTTCACATGCAGAGAGGCAGGGCAGTGTTGTCCTGAAAAAGATAAAAGCATGGCTGCTCACCGACATATAAGAGCATGAACGTTTACAGGGAAAAACTGCTTTTACCTTATCGCCCTGCTATTAAGGCAACATTACAGGTCTTGTAATAAAAATAAAAAAAAGAAGAAACTGTGTTATCTGCACAGAGCATATGTATGATGTCATCCTTTTTGTATTCCATGCAGATATTAATGAATGCAAGACAGGAAGGAACACCTGTGCCAACGACACGGTGTGCTTCAACCTGGAGGGAGGCTATGACTGTCGGTGCCCCCACGGGCACAACTGCACCGGCGACTGTATCCATGACAACAAGGTCAAGCACAGCGGGCAAATCTGGGTGCTGGACAGCGATAGGTGCTCGGTGTGCTCCTGCCAGGTAATGAACAGGTTGAGACATACACAGAGAATTCAGAGACAAGGAAAGCTGAGAGGGAAAACAAAAAAACAAGAACCGAGTAACAAAGCAGAGGTAAATGGATGCGCTGAAACAGAAAGAGGCAGACAAGTGAAAAGACGAGGAAATGTGTCCACGGCCGTATATGGCTGAGTAATGATTTCCCCTGCCTCTCTTACGCGTGCACGCTTTTACAGTATGTGCCTTCAGCTGATCTAGGCGTGAAACGTTTTCAGCGCCGTTATTTTTTTTTTTCACTCTGCTTTCCAAGCGTTCAAACCAGAAATACAATAATATAACAAAGCAAATGTAAACGTGTTTTTCTTTCTGAATGATGTTGTTCCGCACAGGACCAATCAGCAGCAAGTGTCACTTTGTTTTATCCTGTAACCACAGTGCTTCTCTTTTAACAAGCAGTGACATTTTATTAAAACTAAAACTAAAGCACAGCAGTGCAACAAATTATTCTTTCCCTTTTTATTTTTTAATTAGACATGACAAGTGATAATTGATGAAGGACAAATGGGAGACCACCTTTGGGCACTGTCACGGCCCATCAACAGCAAACATTTGCACTCAGCTTTGGTAACTTTGAAGTGCGATTTAGCTCCTGAGTGACCTTTTGAAATTCATAAAGGCTAAAAATGTAAAAATCTTCTTAGCAAATTACATTTCATTTACTGCCTCTGTGGCAATTGTAAAATTGTAGCATTCACCCAGTCATGGTAAACCGATTTTGGTCATACCCCGGTGATTGCTGTTGATTTATTAGAAGCTAAAGAAAGAGGTACAGCTCTCAAAAAGCTGTTGGAGACCAAAACAGAGTAAAACAGTAATGTGCATTGTTATTATTATTTTTCCCAAATTATAATTGTCTTTTTTCACTTGCTATTTTCTTAATATTTTCTTGCTATCCTGTCTTCCTTCTTTCACCCCAACCGGTGGCAGCAGATGGCCCCGCCCCTCCCTGAGCCTGGTTCTGCCGGAGGTTTCTTCCTGTTAAAAGGAAGTTTTTCCTTCCCACTGTCGCCAAAGTGCTTGCTCATAGGGGGTCAAATGATTGTTGGGTTTTTCACTGTATGTATTATTGTAGGGTCTACCTTACAATGTAAAGCGCCTTGAGGCGACTGATGTTGTGATTTGGCGCTATATAAATAAATTTGAATTGAATTGAATTAATGACAGAACAGTTTTAAATCTTTGCAGTATTGTACACCAATGGCTGATTCTTTATTAATGATTGGCTTTTACATATAACAAACAACTGGTGAGGATATTTCAGTTTGGCCTTCTTTGTAAAGAGATCATTAAAAGTCACCAACACTAACTGTAACTGGTGGCTAAGGCAGTAAAGCAAATATATTTCAGAGATAACCAGAAGGCTCCTGGTTCCAGGCTCTTGTCGCCTTTTTCTTTTTTTTTAGTCTTTTGGCCTGCCAGCTTCCTAAACGAATCTTCCCTTAATATTCATTTAATAATGTGTGTTCAGCTAAACATTTATTACTGGCAGATCAGACAATTTACCACACATGTAGCTTTCAGTCTTTATTACCTCTGTCTGGGAGGTTTCGGATTTCCTGTTTGCATGCATGCCGTTCTCTCTGTTAACACGATAGCTTGAGAAGTTTAGAAATAATTCTGATCAAACTTTGTAAGGGTGTAGAGTGGGATCATGTTAACAATCCTTTAGAATTTGGCTTGTATCCACCAAGGTCTTCGAGGTCAAGGTAATGAATTCAAAAAGCTATTTTAGTGCTATTTATTACATCTATGTTTCTTCCTGCCATTGTTTGTATTGAGACATATAGGCATATAGGGAATGATATATGGGGATTGTACATATCATGCTAGTTTGAACCTCTGACCACTTTTTAAGGTCAAATAAAGCCAACCTTCCTGTATCTTATTATATTATATAATAAGGTTATTCATGCCCAGTTCTTTACAAATGAATCATCCATCCATCAATTCTCTTCCGCTTGTCTAATTTAGGGTCATGTGGAGGTTGGAGCCTATTCCAGCTGCCATAGGGTGAGAGGTGGGGTATACTCTGAACAGGTCGCCTCCTACATAATGTTTATATACAAAAGACAATACTATTGCCTTAAAAGTAAATACAGCTCAGAGAGTGAGTTGTCTTGTGGGTGCTTTTTGTTTTAGATATGCTGTCGGCTAGGCTAATGCTCTAGCTAGTAATGTAGCAATAACGATAACTGAAAATGCATCAAAATGTGAATGAATTTTGATCTGATGCCTTTTGCATGACTAGAGTCCTAAAAGCAGGCTGGATGGATGGAGATGATGCAGTAGTGATGAGCAACTTAATTAAAGTGCATGAGCTACTCTCTATATATAGTCCTTTTTAAAAGGTCTATCAGAGTGATCGGGGCTCTTGATGTACTTGTTTTGATTGATTCCTGACATCAAAGTGACAAGGCATCTGGGAACAGTTGGTCCAGAAAACTCATTCCATCATCTTAAACACATTTTTTTCCCTCCATGATTATCAGGTCACACAGCAGTCATACTTTGCATTTCACTCAACCTAATGCCAAATGTCTGGCGGTAGTGGAAGGTGATTATAGTGGATTAGTGTCGGTAGTGAATGATCAAGCAGCAAATTATTCATTTGATTACAAAGGTCCAGGGCAGAAATGGCTCCCTAATTAAATGAGTCATATTAATTGATTTGAGAGATTGAAGAGCTGCCTGTCAAAATTAGTCGTATCGAGCAGTTCAGTGAGCAGAGGAGTAAACATGTTATTGTTTTGGAAGTGGGTGGACACAGCTGGATATTACATGGAGAGCGGCGATTAACTGAAGAGGGGAAACCAAAGTCAAACCCCAGAGAAAAGACAAAGAATGTCCGGCCTGAGGTCAAGCAGTACACAAATACTTCATTGTTTTGCTGTGATTGCAGTGCTGACAGGTGGCGTGTAACCCGTGCCAATTTCAAAAACATGTTCACAAAAAAAAAAAAAGTTAACAATGTTAACTGGCAACATTGAACGCAGTCCTGTCATTCCTTTACAAAAAATGCAAAGGATTGAAAGATAGTCATGCTCTTTTGAAATCAATGTGTAACCATATGAATATTTAAAAATTAGTATTAAACAGTAACGAGAAGGCAAAACGGCAATTAAAATAGGATTGGACGGAAAATTTGCACGCTATTATGAATAGGTGCAGTTGGGCTCAGGATATTAGACACGTGTTTGACACACTGTGATTAATGCACATACAAAGATTTCTGTGGAGTGTCGACTCTGCCTTATATTGATGAGGAAACAATCAAAAGAAGTGCCCGTTCCTTTCACCACCTTCTGGCTACTGCAGGGCCTTTCTGATTATTTCCATTATCAATTATTATGCAATTCTTTTCTCTCCTTCTCTCCCCACCAATTCATAGTTAATTCTGAAAAATCCTAAAAATCTTAAAACTCCTACCCCGATTTCTCACAGCTGCCGAGTGTTTCCGGTACTCTGATGAGTTCGGAAGAAGTCTGAAAACACCGAGACGCCCACAACGGCACGCTGATGAATAGAAACTACGCATCAGTACGCATAAAGTACACATTTTAATCTGGCGTGTCATAAATTGCTGCTTCAAAACAGTTTTCTTGGCATGAGCTAGACTGCCTTACATTATTAATCATCAACATGTATGTTTAATGATCCCATCAAAACAGAGGCCTTTGTCTGTGCGTGAGGCTGTTTTGGCCTGTGTGTCATCCTGCGCTCAGTGCTCAATTGTGCTCCCCACGCAGGCCGGCCAAGTGATGTGCCGCAGGATGGTGTGCGACTGCGACAATCCCAACGCCGACCTGTTCTGCTGCCCTGAGTGCGACCCTCGACTGAGCAGCCAGTGTCTGCATCAAAACGGCCTGCTCACCTACGGCAGCGGGGACACGTGGGTGGAGAACTGCCAGCAGTGTCAGTGCCTGGTGAGTAAAGGGCGCTTGTACGAACCCCCTCCTGCATGTTGATAATATTTCTAAGACACGGGTATTTAATGCTTTCGTACGGTGTCATTTAAGGTGATAGTGAAGACAACACAGGCATTCGTTGCCGTGCCGCAGTGCCCACACGAGAGATGTAACAAATACTCCAGTCTCCATGGAAATGCTCATGAATGAGAGATGTGCTCTGTGAGGAAAGTCAAGGAAAGATGTTTTGTGGCAAGAGAGGGGGGAGTGATTAAGAGGTGAATAGGGAGGTTGCAGAGAGGAGAAAATGAAGATTGGTTTTCCACTTGTGCAAAAGAAAGAAAAGCGAGTGATTACTGAAATTTTAAAGAATTCAAAGAACTGTATGCGCTGCTGTCTGCTGCACTGGAATTACATGTTTTACTGGAGAAGACATTCAAGGTTAGGGGAACGGGAGAAAACGTCTGCATCGCCTATAAGGTTGGAGGCTGAAACGGAGTGTTGTTCCTGTGCTTTGAGGAGTTTCTGCAGCGTGTACGTCTGGGGGTGCTAGTCTCGAGTGTCCTCTACATCTAATCCTATTTCCCATTCTAAACAAGAGCATTTCGTTCACTACACGAATCGTTCTCAGTTAGACGTCTGCGCCACTTTCCTTGCGTTCACATCTTCTGCTGCGTTGACCTTTTCAAGGTTTTAACAGTGTTTATGTTGAAGCAACAGGGAGGCGATTTGTGTTTCCCAACAAACCTGACAAAACCAATAAATCTTCCCACCTGTGATGCCCCTCTTAACATATTTCCATATGCATATCACATGCAAATGGGACGCTTTAGATTCTGCCCCACTGTCTTCTCTTAACCCCACCCCCTCTCCTAACATGCTGTAACACTCACCCACACCAGTGTCAGTTCCTCCGTTGAATGACTCACAAACCGTCTTCGCTTTGGATCTCAGAGCAGCACTTTACAACTCTTATTTTTCTATTTATTTCAACCTCTCTTTAGTGCCTTTAAAGATCAGCTGTACTTGCAGCTAAGATACCATAAGTTGGCTCCACTCTGACAGATTTATGGTCTGAGTAGCAATAGCAATGTCATTTCCTCTCGCACCCCTCCCTCTCGCTATTGTAATGCTGTCCTGATGCCTGGACCTGAGAGCTGCTTTTTGGATTTCTTGCAGCGAGCCATTATAGAAGAGCTTGAAAATCACCGCTCAGCAGAGAGGCAGCGGGGAAGCGCAGTTGGCTGAAAATGGGTTTGCTTCAGCGTCGCTCTCGCTGAAACAGTACTCAGTGCGGGCACTCGTGTTGACACGAGCAGACACAAGCACATTTGAGATTGCAGGCATGCCTGTAACGACGCACACACACACACACATACTATGTAAACATAGTATACAAAGTATACACGTGCTAGAAAATTTACACATACCCTACTAATGTCCACATATACACAGATAGACATAAATAAAACACGCTCCATTTAAGATGCACAGAGGAGCACGCAAAGCAAAGGGCCACCAGCACACACAGTACAAAGAGCAGCACTTGAAAAGGAGAAGGCTGCTCCTGCGATACCGTACTGGGGCTCCTGTAGCGTGACAGGGACGTGAAATGAACCTTGAATGCTGCTACACTTAGCAGAGGCATGGCTGTCCAGACTCAGCAGGGGCCTTAAAATACACAGTGACAGCAGGGAGATGGGCAAAACATTCTCTCAAGTCCAAGATGTGAATCCTTTTGTATGAACCGTGCAATCATTTGAAATCAAGAGTGTGGCCTTTGCAGACCGCGCACACATGGGCCACTTGCAATTTGCCATCTTGTTAGATCACCACACTATCAAAGACAGCATTGATTTTCACAACCACACATGTAGATATTTTATTATTCAAGAAAAAAAAGGAGCATAATTATTGCATGCTAATTCCCAAGCAAAGATAAATGTCACCAGTTCTAATCTCCCAGAGGCATTTTGTAACATTCAGTCTTTAAAAATAGCAAATCTTTACATCTAGAGATTAAATAGCAGTGAGATATCGTGAATGGAGACATATTAAAAAAGAATTTAGTCCAAAGCATCGCAAAGAAATCAATGTCCAGCATCAGTTTTTGTGCCACGCTGTTGTGTGCGAAGAGCCGTGTCCAGCATCAGCCTCTCCTGTGGGATAATAGGCCACATCTGCATAAACAGACAAAGATGACATCGTCCCCTATCACAGTGTGGAACAGATACCTGAGGCTACACTCAATCCCTCCCTCTGGCAGCGAGTAGAAAGTGCCACTCGGGGGGATATCCCACTTCGAATGTTTACACACAGCACAGAAGCAGGGAGTGGGCATTAGCTCTGTGTGAGAGCGCGCTTTATAGCCAGCCTAATTTACTACAACATTTTTGAAACGCTGAGCCAGATGATTTTGAGAGATATTAAATATCCCCGGTGGGACACTTGCACCAAACCTCTTGTAACTTTATGTATGCGTGCGCACCCCTTTTACATCTGCTGTTGTGCTTAAAGATAAACAGTGTGAACTCAAATTTCATTTCAATAAGGCGTGCGGCAGACATGCGCATGTATGACAGCTTGAGCAGAAGTGGGTCAGGACAGAATGATGTAGAGTACAGTTCGCTTAAGAGTTGCAAAGATGGACAGAATATATGACCTGTTTTCTCAGGCCAGTGAAAAGAGCAGCGGGAAAAATCCAAGAAGGCTTTCGGTGCTGAAAGTTTGCTGTAAGATTAATAGGAGAACAACGAGACTAGAACAAGTCAATTACAAAGGTGGAACATTTACCTCCACAGTCTGGAAAAACTGCTGACGCTGTCGGGAAGATTCCGCCGCTCATCTTTATTTTTCTAGCTTCCTTACAAGTCGAGACGGTCCCTCTAGCATACAAATACACCACGTCAGGAGAAATGTGCATTTGAGTGAATAACTTGTTTAGACACGGGAAATGCAAAGTGCATTTGCAGTGATTATTTTTCTTTTGCTCTCTTTGCTTGGCTATCCTTTTCAAATTCCATCTCCACCTTCGCAGCAGGGGCAGGTGGATTGCTGGCCTCTGCCGTGCCCGCCTGTGGACTGCGAGTTTACTGTGGTGCCCGAGGGCGAGTGCTGTGCCCGCTGTGTCACCGACCCCTGCCAGGCCGACACCATCCGCAACGACATCACCAAGACATGTACGGACGAGCACAACATCTCACG
The DNA here is from genome assembly GCA_015108175.1 of Pelvicachromis taeniatus. Taxonomy (NCBI): domain Eukaryota; kingdom Metazoa; phylum Chordata; class Actinopteri; order Cichliformes; family Cichlidae; genus Pelvicachromis; species Pelvicachromis taeniatus. The sequence goes on from VURO01007231.1 coordinate 29,425, forward strand.
CTTCAGCGGCTCCTCTTGGATTAAACACGGCACAGAGTGCACTCTGTGCCAGTGCAAGGTAAGCTGCTAGTCCTGCCGGCAGCATGGAAGCAGCAAATTACAGTTTCTCTAGTTCGCGGCAGGCAAGACACAAAAGAAAAATGGCTTGAAAAGTGAGAACCCTTTGTGCTTTTTCAGGGGGGGGAAACAGAGAGCTAGTATTTGCAACAGAAAGGCAATTTGTGCATCTTTAACACCTCACAGCAGCTTTTATTACATGTGGTGGTAAATATACTGCAGGTGTTGATACAGCTGTGTTTGCATCAGGTCGAATTCGTGCATAAAGCTGCAGAAGTTGAATTTACCAGTTGTTGTAAAAAGAGCAGTTATTGGTAGCTATTTAGTTAAACCAAGATACACACAGTAATTGCTTTGAAAAAAAAAAAAAGAATCTAATATTCATTCTAAGAACAAGGCGGCTGCGTATCTCTTCAAATAAATAAGATATGATGTTCTGTTCCGCAATTATTCCCTTTCTAATTTTGAGTTTATTAGATCATAGATTACATGTTTTATTTATATTTATTAACAAGAATGCAGTTTCCTGTGAAGCAGAAGTTTGATACTTTCGGGAAATGTGCTTATTTTTTTCTTGTTTAGGATTAGATGAGAGTATCTTCCTCGGATGCACCGTACTGTATTTCTGCTAAATGTGACGCTGCAGTCGGTTAAAGCTGGAAACAAGCTCTGTCAAGTGGTAATAAACCTACCAGCTCCTCTAAAGGTCACTAATTAACATTTTTAATTAGTTGTTAATTAGGGTGTAAAAATAAGTTATAGGTTTACAATATAACGTGCTGGCCTGCTTCTTGGTTCGGAGCGACAACTTGCTGTAAATTCACTGGTTGCCTCGCAACCTCTGAGTGATGACAAGACTCCTGTTTCAGGTCTGTAACCTCAGTTATAATGAGCCCCCAAAAAAAAAATTTAAATGTTGGACTGTTCTTTTAAATGAAAATGAACTGAAATTTTGGCAGCGTCATTCTTGCTGGCCTCTGGCTCGGCTGCAGCAGGAAATCATGGACGTATTCTTTCCTCTGCTGAAGGAGCACACGGGTTTGGGGATGAAGCGCTGCAAATGTCTAGAGACACACTCACATCAGTGGCTCTAGTAAATCAGATGGAGAAAGCTGCTCTTTATGAGTTTTTATTTTGCGGCGCTGGGCAGTCACGGAAAGAGTAAACTATGCAGGCAATATCCTCTTCATTACCAAATGTGAGCGTAAATTGTTTGCCTCAGCTTTAGGACTTAATCCACCAAGGCTGACTCCCTCGCTTGAATCTCTACTATTAAATATTCTCTTCGCGCGTGCCTGCAATGATGTCCACATCTCAGACAGTGAATAACCGCTATTCTCACAGGACTTTCATAAAAAACATTATAAGATTTGGAATCTCTACCATCCATTCATCTATCCAGCCATTTTCTTCTTCTATCCAAGTCAGGGGTCGCGGGGGAGGGGAGGCCATCTTTAGGTTATACATCTTTTTTGGGGGGGCCAAATTTTAATGATGCACACAGTTTTTAAGTCCTTTGAGTAGCAGCTTAAAATGTAAACCTAAAATTAAAAACCTTGGCCGCTTGGATACTTGAAGTAAGGTGTCCTCGCCCTCATCACCAGACCAGCTAGAGATGTTTGACATTGCTTTGTGGAAATCAAAAGTGTTTCTCTGAAAGTAATTATAAAGAGTCAGTTTGTGATTCAGCAGAAAACGAAGCACAGCCAACTCTTCATCCTTTTAGTTACCGCATTAACACTCAGTCTCTTCGCTGTGCCGCGAGTTTTATTTTTAATAACAAACGCAGCATAGTCCCACTACAGGGAGGTCCAGGGTACACACAGCATAGAAGGGGTTAAACCGAAATGACTCTATGACCATTCACATTTCTCATTGAGAAATTCGCCACCTTGTATTAGTTAGTGCCCAGACAAACTCTAAATGCCAAACCGAGTCTGTGTGCTGCAGCACTGCTGTAACCCAAAAGTATTATCTGGTTGAAAAGAGAGCTGCCCTGAGGTGTAATTTTAACAAACTTGTGCCTCTTTTCTTTCTCTTTCCTTTTGTTTCCAGAATGGACACATCTGTTGCTCAGTGGATCCCATGTGCCTTTAGTCCTGGCAGATCTGAAGGCACCTGTACAGTGTTCTCCATGTAAAAAAAAAAAAAAAAAACATTAAAAAAATAACACCATTCCTGTGTCTCTTCACCGTCCTCCTCACAGACGTGGGTCACATAGTGTTTGCGTTGTAAGGATTTGTTTTGACCTGCTGAATCAGATGGGTGGAAGTTCAGAATAACACACCCAGTGTCACATTGTCAAATACAGACAATTGTAAAAAAAAATGTAACCTTTCAGGTATTTTTTTTTTTTTTTTTTTGTTTTAGCCA
>VURO01007238.1:23311-44133 GCA_015108175.1 Pelvicachromis taeniatus
TGGCTCCTGATCTTGAATATGAGGGCAGTTTAAGACCTGAACACGGCTCTATATAGAGCATGAGGGTGAGGTGTTTTTCTGTACATGCCCCAATTTTAAAAAATGAAGGGTCAGGTTTTACATTTCAAAAGGAAAGCATGCACAGCACTCCGCATTGTTGTCTGGCTTTAACATAGAACAGTTAAACCCATTTGCTTTTGTTTCCACAATTTTTTTTTTTACTGTTTACATTAACAATATTTAACATGTTGACACTGATACCTCAAGCCACCTTCTTTATACTCCTCTCTGTTTGTTCTGCTTGAGAGAAATTCTCTGTGTGTTGTTTTTTTCTGTAATTGTAAGTCGTAGGCCTAATCATCTCGCCACCACCCGTATCAGTTTGGACTTCTCCGGTGTCTAGTATTGCGTACAGTTGTCCTGTAATTACTGTACAGTTGTTTGTTTTGGATGTTAAAATTCATCCAGATGACGAATTTTCATTGTTCCTACATTTTTCGAGCACTGGGGGCAATTTTCCGGCGGTGGGTGGTCGCCGCTGCTGAAAGAATGCAGGGGAAAAGCCAGCTTCCTCTAACGGGGCTTAAGACTGTATCTACTTCAGCGAAAGGCAAGGCCATGCAAGCACATAATAGGAGCACTCACCATCTCATAGAAACACTCACGCTCACGCATCCTGTCTCATAAACCTTAATGATAGAGCAGTGATAAACAGTGATTACCATGCCTGGGGGGTGGGGGTGGGGATTTCATCTCTACTCCTTCAGAAAAAAAGAAAAGAAAAATAATTATAAACACAGAGCCAGGTGTGTATATGAAATGTGGAAATATGTATAGCGAAGCCTCTGTGGTAAGGGTGTTTTTTAAATTATGCTGGAGTGAACTCAGGGTAGACTAAATGTGGGGAAATCACCACTCTGAACTTTGTCACCCAATTATCCTCCTCTTCCACCTCTCCACTCTTGTTCCCCCTCTCTGCTCTCTGCAGGCTTTCCTTTTGTCACCTTAGATTGTTGTTAGAAAGCTGGTGGGCTTCTGTGGTTTTGAAGTGGAAATGGCTGAGAAGCACGTTTGTGTTTCTTCAGTTTTCAAAGAGTGTAAAATTGTGAGATTATAAAAAGCGAAATTGGGTGTAAGAAAGGGGAACTTAATGGCTAAAGTGGACCCGTTATGCTCATTTTCAGCTCGCTATTTTCACTTTTGCGCTCTACTAGAGGAGCTTTGACTTATTGACAGCCTCCTTTTAATCTTTTCTTTCTGATTGGTTGCACCTAGCAAACAGAAGGCTTGAACAGCAGGTGGGTGGACCAAACGCAGAGCTATGTGTATTGACCATACTAATACAGAGCCCCGCAAGGGACATTGGAGAAAAAAATGAAGATGAACTTTTGCGAGATCTCGCATGATGAAGATCTTTTTTTTTCTCTCCAGTGTCCGTCTCTCCATGACATCATACAGAGCCAAGATAAGGGGAAAAAGCTCAGCAGGGATTCAAAGGGATTGTTTGCACACATGTAGAACTTACTATTTGAAACTTGCTCCCATGTTTAATACAATATATATGCAACAGAAAATAGGACCAATCATAATAGTTCCATGCTAAAGTCACATGTCCCTTTTGCTTCTCAATATAATGCATGACCTGTTGCATATGCAGTGCTGTTGACAAGTGATTCCAGGTCCTTGCTTTTATATGCAGGTGGAAGGCAGTAAGAACGATTTGACTAATTTGCATGTACAGCAGGGAGAGTGCTGCGGTGAGAGTGGGGTCGAGAAGAGTGAAAATTCTGTTTGTGTGTGTGTGTGTGTGTTTCGGCCACAGTGAAAATGTATTAAATTAGCTGGAGAGAGAATGTGAGCGGTGGTGGGCGTGATTGAATGATCAATGAAATCATTATGGGGAAAAACAAAGAAACAAAGAGTGACCTGTTATGGATGAAACAGTTTATTTTTATTTCATTATAGTATTGTTATTGTGTTACTCATTTATTGTAAGTTATGTTTGGTGTTGCAGATATGTGTGTTTTATGAGTAGGTTAGAATAGATTTATTTAAAGGTGCATTATGTAAGATTATTAGTTTAAAAATAATTGATCATTTGCTTGCTTTATACATCCAAGGATGCCACAACTGCAGTCACAGAGTCACTGTGTTGATGTCTTCAGCTCAGATTTCACTGGGTGTTTTAGTCCTTAACCATGAGTAACCAGAGGTGGTGGCCAGCGTCAGGTAATCACTGCCCACCAGCTCCAGGCTTCCAGCCCCCCCTCCGCCCTTTTATACACGAGCCAACAAGGGGCTCTTTCTGCTGCTTCCCCAGCTCTGCACACAGCTGTTTTCCTGCTTGTTCCCTGAAACTCCAACTGTAGTGCGCGACAGTGCTGGGAAACCTCTCCACTCCACTTCTACAGGAAACAGCCATACTTAACACCTTTTCTGTCTACACTCTTGGATGAGGTTATGGTATTTTATATTTGTCCTTTTTATGAGACTCATCACAGCCGTCTTCCCATGGCCACGGTGGCATTTGACTTCTGGTGCTGTCTCTGCCAGTGTTGTTTGAGCAATTCTTCCCGTTAGTCGTATTTCGGTCCTGTTCATTACCATTGTGTCTCTCCTTTCAAGCCTCTCATCCTCTCCCACTTTCACGAGACTCTGGGGGTATTGTTCTGTTTTGTAATCGGTAGCATGTTGCTGCGCCCTCTTGCAGGTGCTGTACATCAGGTTCCTAGCCTTTATAATCCATGCCAGACTTTTCTGGAGGTCACCCGTCTTTCCAGCATTACCAATCATTCTTGTTTGACATCCAGTCTTTTCCTGGATGTCACTGGTTACCAGAGATTACTTGCTGAATAGGATGCCACAACTGCAGATTATGATGCCCCTCCCCTGCCCAATGGCATCAGGCGAAGTAGAGGAGTGGAGACTGTGTTGTTTCTCTGGAATATCACCATATAGGTTGGTTGTATGATGATTCCTATTCTCTTGCAGCATCATATTACTTAAACACCAGCTGTTTTAAATTAAAGAAAAGACTTAGCACAGCTTAGCATTTGGCCACCAAGTGTTACTGAATAGTTGCAACCCCTTTATACAGTTTTATACAGTATTCTAAATATTGCTCCTTATTAATGTAGTCACAATCACTGCCCACTTAGATTGTTAAGGTCATCTCTTCAACTGCTTGTTAATGCAAGTATGTAATCATCCAGTCTAATGACAACATCTTTATGCATTTAGGCATGTAGACGTGGTCCAGAGAACCTGCTCAGGTTCAAACTGAGCATCAAAATTGGGAAAGGAGACGTTGGACTGTGACTTTGAATGTGGCATGGTTGTTGCTGCCAGATTTGCTGGTCTGAGTATTTTAGAAACTGCTGTACTACTGGGATTTTCCTGCACAACCGTCTCTAGGGTTTACAGAGAACGGTCAGAAAAAGAGGAAAACATCCAGTGAGCAGCAGTTCCCGTGGGTGAAAATGTTAGAGGTCAGAGGAGAATGGCCACACTGCTTCCAGCTGATAGAAAAGCGACAGCAACTCAAATAACCACTCGCTACGATCAAAGAATACAAAGGCACATCTCTGAATGCACAAGGCATTGAACGTGGCAGCAGATGGGTGCCATCCCTGTTAGCTAAGAGCAGAAAACTGAGAATACATTTCACACAAACGCAACGAAGTTTAACACTGGGCAATGTTTTTCCAGTCTTCAGTATAATGATTGTCCATTTCTGCTGCGATCATCAGATGGTGCATGCTTGGGAACCTTAGTATCAGTTGAGTATTTTTTTTAAATCCCACAGCCAACCTGAGTGTTGTTGCAGACCATGTCCATCCCTTTATGACCACAGCGTACCATCTTCTGATGACCGCTTCCAGCAGGATAACCGCAAAGCTTAAATCATCTCAAACTGATTTCTTGAGCATATCAACACGGTCACCCGATCTCAATCCAGTAGAGCTCCTGTGGGATCTGGTGGAACAGGAGATTTACATCATGGACGTGCAGTCGCCAAATCTGCAGCAATTGTCCATATCAACATGGACCGAAATCTCAGGAGAATGTTTCCAGCACAGCCTCGAATCTGTGCCACAGAAATTTATGGCAGTTGTCTGGATTTATAAGGAAATGAAGACTTGGTGAGCTACAGTTGTAGCGTTTGACTCAACAGGAGCCAGATTCAGCTTTACCTCAGAATCTTTTTGCACCTTCGTGTGTATTTCACTGGGATGTGGGTTGGTAAGTGGTAAATGCGATTGCCTCTCACTTCACACAGGATCACAGAGATTAGTAACTGTAGGCGTTGCAGTTATTTTTGTAAAATACTACAAGTGCTGGTGTTTTGCAAAATATATTCAAAAAGCACGAGGAGTCCATGACAGCCTTCACATCCTCGTAATGTTCGGTGTTAAAGGTTTCCCCAAACACCCTCTTATCCTGTACGCAATCATCCACAGGCAACACCATATCTGCAACATCCACAGAAAATGAAAGTAACTGAGAGGGTGATATTAGGATTACACTGCGAGAATGAATTTTCATAATTTTGGCAGCAATATTTATCACACTGACACTGCTAGTCATCAGTCTGGGGATGGTGGTGTGAGAAATGGCATTAGATGTAAGTATTTTTCTTTACTTAGGGCTCGAGCTAATGAGCGTTTTTATTATTGATTAGTCTCCTTTTTTTTTTTTAATAAATGCCCAGCACTGTTTTGTTTTTTGTTGTTTTTATTCTTTTCAGAGCCTACGGTCACATCTTCCACATAGTTCTTGCATTTTTAGGGGCATTTTTGCTTAAACGTATCTGATTACAACATTTCTGGCAATTCATCATAATTAACCACTGTGTTTTATAAAGCGAAAGTTGCAGAGAAAAGAGAAATCATTTCTACTCTTGGGGTTTTGTAGTGTGTTCTGTGTAGTGTTTAAAAGAAAATGCCTTTAATAAGCCACTATTAAACTTCAATGGCTGAAGTAATTATTGAAGCAATAAAAGAAGCCCCGTTGAAGAACTACAGGCTTTAGATGAATGCAGATGGAATCACAGAGTTTGTGTTTAATGCTGGATGCATGATTGTATGACACACGTACGCAGCAGATGTTTTGAAAAACAAAGCAACATGTTGAAGCGAGTAGGCGGTGGAAACGCATCTTAAACAACTGAGAAAAGCAACACGTTGGCCTCATTGAGAATTCAGAGTCATTGTTTAGTTTTTGAATGAGCTGTTCAGCGGAGTTTGTCAGCGCGAGGTAAACGAACGGGCAGCAGCGCGAGGCAAGATATTGATATGTTATTAAAATTAAAATTTTATTTTAAAGTATGGATTTCCGAGTAATTCGAGCACTGCTTTATTATTTATGTGAAGGATATTGATGTAATGGGAAAACGTTTGAATGCAAAAATCGAAATATGGGGGGGGGGGGAGCACAAACAGTGGAGATCAGAGGCAGATGTGTGTGCAGAGGGTGTACTATGGCGTTATGGCATGCTAACTTAACTGCAGAGCCTTATATTGGAAGCCTAATTCAACAAAGCACCTTACTAACCCTGATGATAAACCTCCTGCTGAAACCCCCATTTCCTCCAGCATCCATTTTCATGGAAGCGCTCCTTGGTTTGTAGCCACATTAAATCTGTTTATTCGTAAAACCAAACTGCGCAACCCTTTTGGGATGAGCTTCTGTGGGGAACAGGTAGGGCACTAAAAGCCACTCTGTGACAGAAACCACATCCCATCAGTGTAAATATGACTCGGAGCCTGCTAATGCAGCTAAGGGGGGAGGAAAAAAAAAAAGATGTCCTCACATCAAAAGAAGTCCCTGCACCCAAACTAAACTGTGCTTCCAGTTACACGCAGTTCAGGTCTCGGATTTTATTGGGTTACTGAATCATAGCAGAAGTCCTCAGATTGTTTGTGAGCTGGCAGCCTAACCCTCAAAAGATTACAAAAAATCAATTCTATTGTAATCACAGATTGTGACTGGAAGGGCTTAAATCTTGGTGTGTGTGTGCACACGCCTGTGTGTGTGTGTGTGTGTCTGTGTAAGTCTGTTCGATTCTGCTCTTCTACTTGTCCCTGCTCTCCCTGGACAAAAGCAGACTCCTTTTTTTGAGCAGGTTCAGTTCGACCGCAGGCGTGGCGTGGCGCTGGGAACTGGGGGGAAATGGGGGGAATAAAAACAAACATGAGAGGAAAGACAATTTTAGAGTAGTGGGAATGTTTCTGTGGATGTAATTGACTGGTGAAACCTCATCTTCTATCCTAATCCCAGCATAAGCCATAGCTGATACTTTGCAGAGCGCTTGGGACTCAAAATATGTTCTCTCTGTGATTTTTAAGATTCGATTGTGTGTTTTCTGAATGTAAATGAGCCTTATACGTGTCATTTTTACATTTCCTGCTGTGAGTGGTGATATAGTTTTTTATCTTTTCTGCAGAGGTTCTGATGAACACTAAGACAGAGACTTCGGATCTCAAATGGACCGTCTTCTCCCATGCCAAGCCACAGGTATGTAACCTCAGCTTCACTGTGTTATCTGTATTCCTGCCACAGAGTCTAGTGGTGACTGGGGATTTTTGGCCTCCAGCTGTTCCTTTGTTACTTTGGCTATAAAAGATTTCCTTATATGGCAGGTAACTGACAGAGTAAAAGAAACACCAGAGTGAATGTGGGATTTAAAGTGTATTGAAAGCAGATGCTTTGATAGATCTCATCAACCTTGGAGTCGAAGTCACAGGCTGCTCGCAATTTTTGGTCCTGCAGCCAGAAAAAGACATATTTGTAATTTGATCAGCTGAGGAGTGGTTGCTAAGGTATTTCTGCCAGCAGCGTCTGTGACCAGAACTGCTCAACTTGCCGATTGCCTTGGAAGGAAAATCGTCCCAGTGAGGCGGTAGGAGGATTTCTGGTGCTGGACTGAAATACTCAACAAATGTGTCTGTGCTTTTGATTAAGATGCAAGACTGAAGCAGGCAGACTGTCTCTAAATAGCCTGCACAGCATTTATCATTTGAAGCAGTTTATCAAAAGCTCTGTGTTGTCAGAAGAGTGGCCGGGCTTGTGTTTTTAAGCATTACCTTGGCACAAAAGAGTATAAAACCGTGATTTAGTCAACGATGACAAGCAGTGGTGGGGAGATGCCACGAGCTGTCTGCTTCAAAAAGTACAGACATAAAAGGGATACTGTATTATTCTTTATTTTTAGGATTAAAGGATTATGATACCCTTGTAGGAGATATTTGTGGCAACTTACAACCCAGTCAGATAAAATTTTCTGGCTTCTCAATTTCAGAAATACTTGAATGTCACTGTTTGCATTAATAATTCATGAGGAAGCCAAATAAAGCTAATATTCATATTAAACCTTTTGGTGTAATGATGCGAGTGTGACAATTGTTTTAATGAAACAGTGATGTGCTTCCAGCTACACAGTTTGACTCTGTTGCATATTAACACAGGTTGAATCTATGGGCCTCCATCACACAGACACGCACATTTGAAGGTAGTGGCATTGTTTTTGAACTTTTTGATTAGTTGTGCATCCTTTTAAAACTTGACTGGCCTCACATGACTCACATGAACCCCCGATAATATTGGGAGAATCACTTGCCCTTTCTTACATGGAGTGGTGTTAATAGCATGCAAAGCTTTATTTATATACCACATTTCATTCCAAGCGGGAGCACAATGCGCTGCACAAAACATAAGCTCCTTCAGAGTGTGTAGCACCACACTAGATGATGAGAAGCTAAAATGTACATAGACAGCAGGTAAAGTAAAATCATCAAATTATTATTAACAGACAACCAAGTATGATGGAAACCAAAAGTCAGTGCAAGGAGTAACTAGAAATAAAGTAATAATTTGATCAGTAGTTGTCCAGTACAAGTAATAAAAAGATCAAATCCATAAGCAATCAGAAATAAAGTCAAATGATAATTAAAGCCAAACGGCATGCATAAACAGGACAGGTTTAGTTGAGGTTTAACACTGATGATTTATTAGGTTTTTACAGTCTGCATTAGCCAGCATCAGATGCATTCTCACTACTACATATTCACTGGCCAATTCATTAGTTACTCCTTGGTAGTACCAGGTTGGACCCTGTACACCTTTGGGACTGACTGAATGCATGGCATAGATTCAGCAAGGTGCTACAGATTTATTGAACAGCAGTTTCTAAAATACTCGGACCAGCCCATCTGGCAGCAACAACCATGCCACATTCAAAGTCACTTGAATCGCTTTTCTTCCCCATTCTGATGCTTGTTTTGAACTCCAGCAGGTTGTCTTAACCATGAGATTGCCAGTGTTTGTATATGTATAATATTCGTGTAAGTTGGATTGGTCATGTGTGCCACCTGCTGACTGTGACTCCACCAGATGTTTACCTGGACCATTGTCACATACGCACAGTTAGACATGAACACACACTTTATGCTAAATAGCTGGCGAGTCAAAGACCATTTATTGTCCAGTCTGACTGCGTTAGACATTTGCTCTCTCAAGCGCAGCTTCACGTCTAGTAAAGTTCAGCTTGCAGGGCACGCGTGAAAATGGCTCTAAACAACAAGGCAAATCAATGATTGTAAAAGATTGTTGAAATGTCATCAGCGCCGGATGTACGTCGTAAATGTCATCCGCTGTGATGTCGAGACTTCAGTACTGTTAAATACAGAAGGTGTGACTTGCTGTTAAGATATTGCCAAAGAGATGTAATTATTTTTTTCAGTCGGTAATCTATATCTTGTAAAAAGTATTAGATTACTTTTTTTTTTAAAGTAACACTATATGCTTTTTAGAAAGTCCCATTTATGTAACTGCACTTTGTCTGTGTGCTTGTAGCTCATTCTCTCATTTGCCTTCAAGTCACACTTCTCTTTGAATGGTTTTTGTCAAATCCAGATGAGTCCTCACAGATTCGGTGCATCTTCATCACAGAAAACATTTTGTTCACAGACACATGTGCTGCCAAAGTCCACGGTATTTATTTTTTTGGGATTAGAAGGGGAATTTTTCTTTCCAGCGTCTCAAACCTGGCTCTCGGTGCTCTGCTGCACTGTAATTCATTCACACCACAATTCTGCCTCACTCAACACATCATCTGCAAATGGATTTTTAAAGATTTACATATTTACATAACTGAATTTCTGAGCCTCAAGTTCAGCAAATCTGCTAAATTCTGCCCTGAGTATGTTAATTTCTTGCTTGTTTCCCGCTCTTGGGAACATAGTGATGGTGAACATTTTTGCTGTTGACTCAGAAGTCAAACATTAAAGCATTTTTCTGTAGCATTTGGCTACCCAACAAATGTAGATATCTGTGAAGGTTTTTTATTTTTTATTTTACTTTGCTCATATTTGCGATATTCCCTCTTTATTCTTGTATTTTACGCTATAAATGTGTTTGAAAGGTGAAAGCTCTGTCTCGGATGCTGTTTGCAGAAGTGTGCTTTGTTTGACAAGTGAGACTTGTATTCCCACTAGCTGTGCTGGAGCTCAGTGGGAGGAATGATTTAACAACTCAGATTCAAATTTGGGCTGGATTAAAATCTACAGTGGGCCAGATCTGTCCCACGGGCCTCTGACAGGTGCAGAAGGCCAACAAAAGATTGTAACATTATTATGATGAATAGGATTTTTAATGTGACCAATTATACAAGCACCACAGAGAAAGTCTTTATAGGTGAAGAAAATCTACTCAGTGCTCACAAGTTTTCTGGGTCAATCTGACAGCCCTTTGTTCTCTCTGCTCTCAGTGGGAGGAAGTCAGCGGTTTAGATGAGGAGAACAACAGTGTGAGGATCAATCAGATTTGCCAAACGGACAGTTCGTCCAGCCACTGGCTGCGCAGTGGCTATATCCAGCGACGGGGAGCGTCTCAGGTGTACGTGGAACTGCGATTCACCATGATGGAGTGCTCTTCCAGGAGCACACACCACCGTAGCTGTAAGGAGACCTTCAACCTCTACTACTACGAGGCAGACTCCAACGAGGCCACTGCTACGAACCCACCCTGGATGGAGAACCCCTACATCAAGGTACCCAGCCCGCTGCATTATAAAAATGATGCACTTTTCTTTTCTATTGGCTACTCTGATAAATATTATAGGAGCTAATTCTTTGTGTAATTGTTTGAGAAAATCAATTGGATTGAATTCTCGTGGTATTGCCACTCGGCTTGTGAGACTCTTGTATTATTATGTCTTGCTCAGGAGGAACATTTATTTATTTGACAGTATAATAAACTGCAGGGCTTATCTTGATTATTGATCAGTCTGCCTATTATTTCCACAATTAATCAATTGATTCCACTGTGGTGGCTTTAATTTGCTTTGCTTTACACAAAAGTGTAAACAAGTGATGTATATCAAGAAAAATAGGGTCTGAAAACAAAACAGTCTGAAATGGTCGTGTCTGAAATTGTTCTCTTAAAAAAAAAAAAGAGAGAAAAAAAAGCAAATCAATGGAGGAAAAAAAAAGGTCTGTCACAATGAGGGAACCCGAAGCTCCAAATCTGAAGGTTGCCAAGCAGTAAGGACCTGAGAAAAATAAGTTATTGAACAGCTGTGTGTGAAGTGTAGTGTATTGCTACCAGTGAAAGTCTATTGCATTGAATTTTACGACTCACAAATAACCTCATAAACTGGATTAAAAAAACTGTGCATGATGTCCAAATCATTGTGGGGGGAAAAAAGAAACTGAAGCGATGAAACCATTAACACTAAGTATTCTTGCCTTTCACTTTTGCAGAATTATTTATAAATCTCACCATGTTCTTGTTTTCACTGACAAACAACAGTTTTTGAAGCCTCATACCTACTACAGTGTGTGTACAGCATGCAGTACTGTGAAAAAATCTACCAACTCCCACTTCTTTATATAGGATATATAAAGCATATAGGATAGTAGGTGTGACGATTGACTGAAATGTGTGCAAACAAACATGAGAATGTGGTATGTAAGGCTAAACAGAGTTTGAAGATGTCTGAGTAGCTTGAAAGTCAATATTTGGTGTGACCACCTTCATTCTTCAGCACAGTCTGAACTCTTAGACACAACCTTGCCTGTAATTTCTTTAAATGTCTGCAACAATAGCTCTCCAGGCTTCTCGAAGGACATTCAAAGCTCTTCTTCAGAGATCGGCTGCCTTTTGTTCCATTTTCTGTAAACATGATCCAAAACTTGCATCATTAATGTTGAGCTCCGGGCTCTGGTGAGACCAATCCATGACTGGTAGTGTCCCGCTGTGTGTTTTTTTTCATTCAGGTATGATTTTACTGCATTGGCAGCGTGTTTGGAATCATTGTCATGCTGAAAAATGAAGCCATTGCCAAGCAGATGATAGTTGCATTGTGTATCATAATCTGATGGTACTTTTCTGTGTTCATGATTCCATCAATTTTGACGAGATCTCCACTGGCAGAAATGTAGCCCCAAACTATGACAGAGCTGCCATCGTGTTTGACAGATGGCTGTAGACACTCATTGCCGTAGCTCTCTTCTGAACTTTTCTGCACACACTGATAATTGTTTGAACCAAAAATGTCAACATCTGAATCCATCACTCTACAAGCCCGGTTATTGTGTAATTTAGCATACCACAACCTTTTCTTGCCACTTCTATTCCTTAAGAATGACCTTTTGACAGCAAACCTTCCACTAAGCCTGTTTCTGATGAGGCTTCATTGGGCCAGATGCATCTCCCAGGGCCTGTGTCAGGTGTTTGTTGGACTTGTTGCTATTTCCTATGGACATAAATATGATATAGTGCCCATCTGTTAGGTTTTTAGGTCTGCCACTTATTCTTTTGTCCTCCACATGCTCTACAAGTTATTTTTGGTTTACAGTTCTTTGTGAATCACCATGTTGGTGCAAGTAGCATTTATAATTATATAAATAATATAATATTTTATTATATTTACTGCCTGTCAAACTGTTGTTTTTTTTTTAATTCCTTTGTTAGTGTTAAGTAGCTTAAAAAAACACTTTTGTAAGGACTGGACAAAAAATGAGTAAAAAAAAATAAAGAAGCCATGTCAAAAGAAAAACTTTTAAAGACCTTCATCAGATCACTTTAAAAAGTTACAAGAAAGTCTGGCTCCTTGGAAGCAGACTCAAGTCTTTTGCACAGTACTGTACACGTTTGGGGCAGATTACTTTCCCCCTCAGTGTGCAGCTTTTTGTACAGATTCAAAACAAGTTTGCACAGACCAAGATTTTGCTTTAAATGTCAGTTTCACAACATCGTCAACGTTTGGGGACTTTTTTAATGTTCCAATCATGTTCTCGCCTCTCGGGAGCAAGCACTGCTTTAAAACCCACCTTGTCAGTGCATTCAATCTGTTTCACAGCCTGAATCTTTTCGTAATGTTTATCTTCTGGGTTTCATTTTCCAAACACATAGCTTAGGAATGCAGCGCAGTCAATCTAATTGTCAAACCTTAGTTGTTGGCCGTGTCCTTGAACACAACGCCAAACAGTGGCGTCAGAATAGTCCCTGCTTCTCAACTTCATTACCACCTAATAATGTAACTTTGACAGAAAAATAAAAGTGATGAAATGTTCGCTGTGATGAATTGCCTTCCTCTCCAGCAAGTTTCTCGTCCCTGCAAGTTGAGGTTCAAAGCACACTGTAATAAATGGGAAACAATGGCTGCCAGGAAGGCAGTGAATCAATGTAAAAATCACAGTGGTATGCTTTAGAAAATTTTCAGTTAATATGAAGCATATGTAATTTCTAGTTAATGGGCTAAACATGCAAAGCTACCAGTTTGATGCTTTTCATGGCTGAACAGTGCGTGCAGGAATCTGGATATTACATAAGGCCTTTTCTCTTTCTTCCTGTCTTAGGTGGACACAGTGGCTGCAGACTTTCTACTGAGGAAGGACGGGGAGAAGAAATTAAACGTGAAGACGTTGAGACTCGGTCCTCTTAATAAAAGAGGCTTTTACTTGGCCTTTCAGGCTCAGGGTGCCTGCATGGCTCTGCTGTCTGTCAGGGTGTTCTTCAAGAAGTGTCCTCCTCTGGTCAGCGCTCTTTCCTCTTTCCCCGAGACTATACCGCGGACTCTTGTGCAAGAGGCACAGGGTGTGTGTGTAGAGCACGCAGCTCAGCAAGGTCCCCGACCTCGGCCGCCAAAGCTCTTCTGTGGGGAGGATGGCCAGTGGGTGGGCCAGCCAACAACCTCCTGTGCATGCCTACCAGGATTTGAACCAGCTGAGGGGCACACGAGATGCACAGGTAATGAAGGAGGCAAGGTTAAGCCAAATAAAACTGTCATGCGTGCATGTATGCATATAGACTACACCCATATAGGCAACAGGGCAGGCAGACTAAACAAGAACACAATGGTAAGGCGAGGGTGGCGGGGAGTTCACTGAGGGTTGAAGTGTTCGAGAGGAAATGAGAGACCGAGGAAGTTAATGAGGCAGGGGAATGGCTGTGACACAGAGGGGACAGAAAGAGGGGTCAGGTGGAGCAGCACTTATCTCTGAAAGGAAGAGCAGGGTCAAAGGCTTACTGCTGCGACAACTCCTGGCTCAGCCGAGATAGAAGGAGCGCAGGAGGACTGCAGAGGTGAAGGGAGAGGGAGGGGAGGTGGTGCTCGGGGTAAAGATCATAACACTTTGAGAACATCAAAGCAAAGCAGACAAAAAAAGAAGGAAGAAGCAGGATGATTCTCTCAGGAGCCGTGCAGCAGCTCTGCCTAATGAGTCCAATTAACAAGCCCTGCGCATGGACTACCCCCACACACACGCACACACTCGCCGCATCGCACCGACACAGATAAATGGCGAGCACTAAAAGCACAGAAACAAAAGGAGAAATGCCACATTTTCCCAGGGAAACGCCTGGTTTCATCTGTCTGTGTTTGAAGGTAGGCTGTAGTTTGATCTCCGTGGGCGGTATAATGATTTTTCATAACAAAAAAATAATTTCCGACATTTTGCTCCTGGTGAGGTGGCATTTTCCAGCGTTCTGTCACAGAAGAGAGTTGCAAGGCAAAACATTCACGAGGCCATAAAGGGAAATTGCCTCCGCAGAAAAGACCGGACAGTTAATTTGCGTGGGAGGCTGGTCATTTCGGAAAAAATGAAATCGACGCCAGGGTTTAAAATTAAAATTCATTTTACTGTAATACCGTTATTTACCAGAGACTATACATATATTTTCTGGGTTAAACACGAGCATGTAAATGTAAAAGTTATGAATGCTGTCAAGTTGATTTAGTGTTTCATGTAAGTATGGTTAGAATATTGAATCCAGGTCTCTGAAATGAACCACTATTAGACCATAAATACTGCTCAGTGGGATGGGTATATTTCCCCTCATGTGGCAGTATAGCTTTATCATTGTTAGACAAATACATGATTATAAAGATTTAACCCTAAATAGGTTAGAACCAGCCCCTCATCCAAAAAAGATTTATTTCTAAAAACTTTGTTTCCTTCAGGAAAAAACAAAAATGCCAGGACTCAGAATTAGAGAACAGAGTACTGATCTTAATGTGGACTTACAATCTTACAGCTGAATCCACTGAAAAGTTGCACAGTAATCAATAGCGACTGCTCCTGTAAATGAGAGTGTTTTTTGTGTCATCTTGTGGGAGCTCGAACGCCCCGAGGTCACAGGCGGCTCTTCACATGTGGCAAATTCCTTGCGGTAAATGTCAGTCAGGAACGATCGGCAACAGTGTTGACCCTGTGAAATGTGTCAGTTTTTCGCTGCAGCATTGCTCCCGCACGGTGTGAAAGTTTATTGTTGTATTTCTCTCGCTCAGCAGCTGCGTATCAGCCGCCCAGTCTGAACGCAGAAAGTAAACACGTTTGCTGCCATTGTATTGCGGTATTAGGAGGGTGACAGCTTATTACACATTCACATGTTAGAACAAGCGTTGGATCGGGCTCGTGAGTAGAAGCTGAGGTGAGCACTGTTTCAGATCACGTAGTGGCTGCAGCTAATGGCTGTTGTCATTCTTAATTCCTTTGTGTATTTATTTTCTTTGATTGATTGATGGTTTAGTCTGAAACGTCAGACGTGGCGATGTTTACTGCGATATGAAGCGAAGAAAAACAGGAGCGGTGTAGTAGATTTGGTCAAAATTGTGCTTAATTGTTTTTCCATCGCTCGACTAATTGATTGTTCAGGCAATCCTTTCAGCCTGAGTTCAGACTGCGTTCACAGTGTCCTTACATCTTACCACGGTGCTGGGTTGGGCTTTACAAAAGGAGACCTGGAACAATATTTGAATCAATAAGCAGTGACAGTTTTTTCATAAGGACCGCCACATGTCTGGTCTCATTATCCAGATATGGCCAGGTAAATTCAATGATAAGCAGCACGTCAGTCACAGGCAGGTTTTTTTTTTTTTTTTCCTCCACTAAATTGACTATTAGTGTCAGTCTCATTACTGTGATTGTCTCAGTTTATAGCCCTCATTACATGCTTCTGTCTGTCAATCTGCAACCATCTGGCACCTAAGCACACCGAAATAAAGGATTTATTTGCAAACTGAGTTTGACCCAGGCCTATACAGGACACAGTGAAGGCGTTATGTAATGTACTGTTGTATTTAATGCTAATGTGCTTTTATTTGTTCTCACATGTTGTCCTCTTCAGCCTGTCCTGTGGGTCAGTTTAAGTCAGGCACAGAGGGACAGTGCAGAGGCTGCCCAGGATTCAGCCAGGCCACCATCAGGGGGGCGTCAGTGTGTGCATGTCGCCCTGGGTACCTACGTGCTGAATCAGACTCTCCTGACACCTCGTGCACTAGTAAGTAAAACAGTGCTTAATCCACATGCAAATATGGAGGTGCTAAGCAACACTCTTTACTGTCTCCTCCTCTTTTTTTGTCTTCCTCTGACATCTCTGGTTCTACTTCTCTTTTTTTTTCCCCTCTGGTGTCATTTAGCCAGGGTCTGCTGAGCTGCTTTGTGGCCTTTGTCTCACTGCTGGGCATTGAGATGCATGTCCTTTGTGACAGGTTGTTGGTGAGGGTGGGAGGGTAGGGCTTTCTGTCCAAAGTGAAGTAGGCATTGATGGTCTCAAGTGACACATCCATGCGGATTCAGGAATTTCAATTCAGGCTCATTTTGGGTGTGTGTGAATGGGAAGGGGGGTCTTTAATTAGGTGCGCTCTCTCAGAAGGGCCACAAAGCTGACGTGAAACAATGTGACACTCTGCATCAGGCTGTTGATTGTGGCTGTTACCCCTGCAGGTGTGATATAAATACCAACTGGAATTCACATCCACCAATTTTATTTTTTACTGATAACTTTAATTACAAAGGCTTTATCTTAATAATGGATCTCTTTAAGAAGCTAATTTCTATTATGTATTCTGTTGTTGTGCCGGATTGCCTGAGCATTTCGGCACGTAACATTATTTTCAATTTGTATGCAAAATTTTAAACCAGCCGAGCCACCTTAAATTCACGCCAGACCTTTTCCCTCCTGAAAATAGGTATACGTTTTTACATTTTTGTGACAGGCGTGGTGGTTTTTAATTAAGCGCATTGTGATTGCCAGGACTTAAAAATGTGTCACCTCCAAAAATCCCCTGTTGCCAAATGCTGAATTCAGAATTCATACTCGCCCAGATTGAGCGCGATGTTACTCCACTCGGGTTTCCAATGAGAACACCATTAGCACTTAAGTTAGCTGCAGGCTCAGTGACAAAGCTCTCTCTCCTTGGCAGGAACAGAAACTCATTCACAGTGCCTGAGTGGTCTTGCTGTTTAGTTATGCTTGGCTTGAGGCAATAGCTATCTTCTTACAATTTTCAGGCGGTGATCATTATCATCCAGTTTTAGACAAACGTAATTGCACCAGTTAAATCCAGCAGCACATATGCTCCCGCTGTGACGCAAAGCCACTGCAAGAGCATTGTTCTGCTTCGTGACTACATGTGCGGGCTGAATAAAATGGCCTCAGCTTATATCAGAAATCATAAAGAAACAATATGTGTGGGTCATGGAAAAGTGAAACGGTGGCAAAATGGCACAGAACGTTCATATATTGTAATTTCACCGAGGCAACTTTACACAGGGGAAAAAAACATGAAGTACAATTCAATATTTTTTCCCATATAACTTGATAATGTGTGAAGAACAGCTACTGGTGCTTTCCGAAGGCACTTTATCATAGGACAAACAAAAAAATCATAACAGGTGATGCTGCTATATTGATATTGCTTAAACGGTCTTAAGAGATTTAGAAAACGCTGCCTCTGGGATCAGGAAAAGGCCAGATGGAACGGAATAGTTTGACATTTTACAGATATTTGAGTTTTATCAGATTAATGTGTAATACTGTCATGTATATATGAAGCTCCAGTTTTGGAAGAGAGTCATGTTTGCTGGGTTATGAAATCCCGAACATGCAACATACAGGCCTGACCAACCATGAATCTTGCTTTTATGTTAAGTGAAGCTAAGTCGATGCTGCCTGGAGCACTAGATTTACTCATAATCACATTTAAAAACATGAATTGTTGTATATTGTTTTAGTGTATATTGCTATAAAAGAGATTTAAATAAATATAGAATAAAAAAAACAACAAGTAAAAACATTATAGGTAAAGCACATACATGAAAGTTTCATCAGTTTTCTTAATCAGCTCTTTTTTTTAAGCAGATTGGTTCACATACAGAAACTTGGATGACTGCCAGTTTGCAGTATTTTTCAAACATGGGTAAAGCATGCTATTTTAACTACTTCTCTCACTGTAGGAACTCCCTCGGCCCCTCGCGGCATCATCCCCAAGGTCAACTTCACCACGCTCACTCTGGATTGGAACGAGCCGCTGGACAGCGGCGGCAGAAACGACCTGAGCTACGCCGTCAGGTGCTCTCTGTGCAGGTCACCAAAGGAAGCGTGCCTCCCCTGCGGAGACGGCGTCAGTTACCGGCCTGCGAAAGACGACCTGCTGGGTCACAGGGTAGAGGTGTGGGGACTGCTGCCACACACAACGTATACTTTCACTATTCAGGCACTCAACGGGGTGTCTCAGCTCAGCGAGAAGGAGCCTGCCAGCGAAAGTGTCAACATCACTACAAGCCATGATGGTAAGAGCTGCAGGAGGATAGGTGGAAAGGTATAAATAGTCAGAATTTCACTGTATTTATAATTCTGCTGCCATCTGTGCAGTGCCGCCACTGGTGTCTGTGATTCGGAAGAGCGACTCCACAGAGAGCAGTCTGACTCTGCAATGGCCGGTCCCGACTCAGCCACACTACACCATCCTGCAGTATCAGCTGCGCTACTGTGAGAAGGTAAGAGCTCCCTGAACATCCCTGAACTGTCCGTTCAGGGATGTTGAAAAAGAAAGCGCTCTTTCTCTGTGCAGATGTAGCTTAGACCATGTGGATCTCCACCACTGTCAAAGAAGCTCTCTAAACTGTGCAGTACACACTTTACATGAAGGTGTTTAACAATTAAGATATTAGTAACATGCTTGTAATGTTTGTTTGTTGAAGTTACTTTTGGATTCAGGACAGTTTGACTAATTAATTAGCTTGACATCATCATTTCTTCTTTCACTATTGCCTTGGACTCACTCTTTTTTTAGAAGGAGCAGCGCAGCGAGGATCAGTGGCACTACATGGAGAGTAACAGAAACCAGGCTGTACTGACAGACCTGCGCCGGGCTAGTCAGTATGAAGTCCAGGTCCGGGCACGCACCCAGGCCGGCTACGGCAGCTTCAGTCCACCAACCATTTTCCGCACACTGCCCGATGGTAAGAAGAGGTCTTGTTTTGTCTTGAAGAAGAGCCACATGCACACATTACTCTTTTTAAAAAAAAAATCATTTCCAAGGGGGGCTTCTTATCACATTTATCTCTACGCAGTTTCTCTTATGAATTTATCATCTGTGTCCTTGTTGAGTCTCTTTAATAATCTAAATTCCTGTCACCCCCTTACCTTTCTTTACTACCTATGTAAACCTCCTGTCATTGCTTCTGTCATTGTGTTGCTGTAACTCTCCCACTTTCTGTCTCCTATTTTCTTGTCTCTCTCTTTTGTTTGCCGTCTCTCCCAGGACATGACTCTGCCTCCCAGTTCTTGGTACCTGGCATCTTTATCGCTGTCGGGATGCTGCTGCTTGTCACTTTCGTCTTTGTGGCCGCCTACTGCATACGGTGAGAACGGGGGAAAGGGAAATAGGCACAGGAAAACAAGATAGATTTGCAAGTGAAAGAAGCTCGTGGAATAACAGGAAATGGAGCGAAAAGGATAGAAATCAAAAACCAATAACAAACGTGACCCCAATTTTACAGTTTTGCACTGCTTTGTTCTTTTGTTTATACAAATCATATCTTATCAACGGTGGTTTTGCACTCTGTTACCCACACCTTTTTCTTTTTTTTCCCCCTCTGTGAAGCAGTTCAGACACAAAGCGAGGCTCATGATTTCTTTTGCTTACACAGCTAAAAGCTATCCTGCTCATTAGAACATTTTCCTTAGGCTTCATTGTTTGAGTAAATAATGTCGGATGGCATCACAGGGAAAAAGAGAGGGAGAAGGTGCGTGCATTTGTGTGTGAGAAGGATGACGATAGAGGTAGAGGGCAGGGAAAGACAGGATGCAGGCGTCCCAACCCTGTTTCCACAGGACAGAACAATAGCTGTGACCTTGTGACACGCGCACACACTCTCTCTCAAACACACACACACACACACACAAACCAGTGAGTGAGGCCCAGATCTGCCACTAACTGAGGGTGGTGCATTATTGCTATTTTAGGCTTATGAGGTGGGAGAGAGAAATGGAGGAAGGCAGGGATCCAGTAGCTACAGGGTCGTTACTGTACTGTAGGGATGAGTTTGCACCAGCAGAATTATATTGGAGCCGCTTGCGTCAAAGAGCAGAACCATATGGGTTGTCTCAGGTATTCAGCACCACCACAAGTCACTGTGTATTGTGTGTTTACGGCACGAACAAAACTGTCCACAACAAGGCAGTGTTGGCTTCTCAAACCATAAGAATGATGATGTATTTTTAAGTGTGCCTGTGGCTGAAGTGACCTCTGACCCGTGATAGCTCTGTTAGGTGTTGTGTTGTTCTTATTGCATCTGAACATTCCCATTGTGAGGCGGTTGATGTGCATCACACTGGGTTGATAAAGCATTAGGAACACTTGTCAGAAAAAAAAAGTGAAATAAAACGTCAATTCTTCAGATAACTGCGCTGCGATCCTAATCTTGTTTCATTTATGCTGATCTCTTTGTACCTGCAGCCGGCACAGCCGAATAAAGGATCCAGAGCTGAGTGACAAAAACAGCCAGTACCTCATTGGCCAAGGTAACACGTCAAGGACATGCACGCTGAACCACAGCTCTGATTTACAATTCATTCACGTCAGGGAAATCATTTTTAATGTGACCGGGCTCTCTGTCGCTCATGGTTCTGTAACATTTCTGCTCTTTCATTTCCCACGCTTCTGTTTGTCTCCCCTCTCAAAGGGGTCAAGGTTTATATCGACCCTTTCACCTACGAAGACCCTAATGAGGCAGTGAGAGAATTTGCCAAGGAAATCGACGTTTCCTTTGTCAAGATTGAGGAGGTCATTGGTGCTGGTAAGCCCATCCGTATGCTTTTCCTGTGATTAATAAATCTGTAAACTTTGCACTGGTCCGTTCTTTCTGAGGACTTGCAGACTGCACAGGTTGCTTTTTGTTGTTTGCTGTTTTTATTTTTTTTTTTTTTTTTTTTTTTTTTTTTTTTTTCTTTTGTGTGTTTGTTTGTTTTTTCTTTTGTTTGTTTTTTGGTTGTTTTTTTTTGTTTTGTTGGTGGTTGGTGTTGTTGGGGTG